>CM022300.1:605571745-605630110 GCA_011799875.1 Thinopyrum elongatum | reverse complement strand
CCCGATTTTAAACAACCAAAATGAAGCTTTTGAAGAGGAGAATGATGAGTATGAGGAGGATGACAACGAAGTTGATCTCCATGACAACAATGTGGGTGATCTCGACCAATACCATGTGCAAGAGACAATGGACCAATCCATCCCTTTTTCCCGTGCATATGCATCGGACTCGGATGACGATGGTCCCGATGAAGAAATTGATGAAGAGGGGTTCACGCCGAAGGAGGCCGAAGCATTTAAGAAGGTATTCCGGCGGGATCACAAGACACCATTGTTCAAGGATCTTAGTCTCGCGGATGAAGCCGTTGTGGATGGTGACAAATGTATATCTCTTGGAGCTAGGCCAAGTTCTCACCGTGATTTGGAAGACGGCAAGAACGGGATATATCCCGGTTGTGAGTTTGATTCCATCTTGGAATTGAAGATGTGGCTCCACAACTACTCGGTTACGCATTATCGTCCATATAGAGTGGCCAACTCGGACGTCAATGTGCGTTACACGGTTAAATGTGAAGTGCCAAGATGTCCATGGATTGCATGTGCAAGGCCATGGAAAGGAGGTCCCACTTGGCGCATAGTGAGTTGTCTACCAAATCACATGTGCCGGCACAAGAATGCGGATGGCGAACTTGTGTACCAACAACACAGACAATTCACATCCGAGTTCATCGCTTACAGGCTTTCCAACCAAATATCCACACTTCCAATAATGAGCATTAAGAGTGTCATTGACCTTGTGAAAGCCATCTTTCATTACAAGATCAAGTACGGCAAGGCATGGAAGGCGAAGCAAGCCGCATTCAAGATGTTATATGGCAATTGGGAGGAAGCATACAACCGACTCCCTAGGTTGTTGTTAGCTATGGCCGCCACAAACCGAGGCATGGTTCATGTGGTCGAGCCTCATGGGCACCAAACATTGATTCACAACGGGAGGACCGTCCGAGTATTTGGCCGTGCATTTTGGGCCTTTGAGCAATGCGTGAGAGCTTTTGAGCATTGTCAGCCCGTCATCGCCATTGATGGCACGTTCTTGACCGGACAATACAAGGGCACTATTTTGGTTGCAATAGCAAGTGATGCCAATAACCGAGTGTTGCCTTTGGCTTTTGCTTTGGTTGAGGTGGAGAACAATGATAACTGGGAGTGGTTCTTGCGTCAATTGAGAACAAGGGTATTACCGGCTGAAAGGGAAATTTGTGTCATATCGGATCGCAATCCAGGAATTCTAAACGCGGTGGTGGTTGACATTCCCGGTCATGCAAAGTTGCACCATCGATGGTGCATGAGGCACTTTTGTGCAAACTATTATAGGGCATGTGGTATCAAGGAGTTGGCCGATGATCTTCAAGATTGTTGTCTCACTTTCTCTGACAGGCGGTTCGCCAACTTGTACAATGCATTGCTCACACACAAGAAACTTGATCCCGGTGGTCTTGACTTTCTCAATAGGAACATTGTAGATAGGGATAAGTGGGCACGTGCGTTCGATGAAGATGGCCGGAGGTACGGTCAAATGACAACCAACATGGCAGAATGCTTCAATAAGGTGCTCAAGGGTGTACGTGCATTACCCGTGACGGCAATAGTTCAATACACATTTGACAAGATGAATGCGTACTTTTTAAAGTACTCAATGGAGACGGATAAGCAGATTGCTGGTGAGAACAAGGAAAAGCACAAGTATAATTTCCCACCAAAGGTTGAACAATGGTTGGAATTTCAATCACGGAAGGCAGACTCCCAAGAAGCTGTACTATATGACGACAACGATTAGATGTTTGAAGTGAAAGAGCCTGGAGGAACCACAAACGATGGCCACCAACACGGAGGCCGGGCTTTCAAGGTCTCCCTAACACGGTGTGATTGTACTTGCATGAGGCCATCGTTGCTTCATCTCCCATGCTCGCACTTGTTAAACGCATCCCGTGTTAGGAATGCGGACGCCAATCACCCTCTTACCATGCGGGAGTCCGAGTTCTCAATCATGACGGTAAAGAATACATGGGCTCCCCGGTTTCAGCCATACTTGGCAATGTACTTTTGGTACATGAGATTGACATCGTTCGTCATCTCGGATACCACAACCCACTTGTAAGCCCAAGTGGGGCGCCGTAATTCGCCATCTTCATCCCAAGGATTAAACTTGACGCTCTTCGGGCATCCAACAGGCAGACGCTCCCAGCTCCATACAGAAAGTAGAAGCATATTACCACCAATGCCTGCACTATCTGTGATCCTGCAACACGCATCGTCCAGCTGCATATGAAAGAAAACAATGTTAACTTGACAGCAAGGTTGCATTGCTAATGAAGAAATGACTTGATAACAAAACAAACCAACTACCTGTCGGTACAAGTAGGCAAGAGTCGCTGAACCCCAGCTCCATCCGCTATCGAAGACGGTCAACGCCTTCAGCCACATCCATGGAGCGTTCTTGCCTGTGGAGTCAGGAAACAAAGTCCTCGAGACAACTTACCACATATAGACACGAGCATGTGTCTGTATCACATCATCAGTGGCATCCGCAGGGCAATGCGCAAAGTTGCTTTGAATCCACCTGAAAGCAGCTCTGGCTGCTTTCCTTTCCTTCTTCTTCTTCTCTTCTCCCTCCTCTACATCAGCCTCAGCCTCGGTAGGAGCCATACCGATAAGAGCAATCATCTGCTCGCGCCACCCATCAGAATCGGTGCTCATACATAGAGGCCTCCCATCGATAGCAAGCCCGGTGATCAAGGCGACATCCTCGAGTGTCACGGTCATCTCCCCAGTCCGAAGATGGAAACTGTGCATCTCCGGCCTCCACCGATCAGCAAGAGCGGACACCAGTGGAGCGTTGGGGTACGGCGTGGACCGGCTGACCAACTGAATCCACAGGAGGAGTCCTGCCTGCTGGATGTAGGGTGTGTACCGCTCATCGTAGGGCATGGCAGGACCAGAGACCCCGTGATACCGAATCTTCAGAGGTTCAAGCTTCTGCAAAAAACAAGTAATGACAAATCTTAGGCCATGTCAATTTCAACTAAAGGCAAATTTACAAAATATTTAGATTACTCATTATTACCATCTCCTTCTCGCGCATCATGTAGGCCCGATGTCGTGTGTCGTAGGCATCGTCGAGAAGCCAAACCAGCCTTATAAAGTTCAAACAATAAACATCTATGAGTTCATCTTCATCTCAAATATCGGTATACACTAAACATCTCATATGTGTTCATCTAAACATCTCATATGTATTCATCTACAAGAATCTCAACATCTCCTTCTCACACAATGAATAAATGATTGTAAATTCTCATATATATCTCGTATGTCATATGCGTTCAAATAACTCAACATCTCATATTTCAAATAAACTCAACATCTAATATATATCTAAAAAAACTCAACATCTCATATATAGCTACAAAACTCAACATCTCATAATTATCTACAAAACTAGGCATCTCATATATATCTAAAAAAAATAAACAATCTAGGTTTCACAAACAAGAATCATATAGTACCACTATGACTACACATCCTCCATCACAACACCCAATCTTGGACAAATAAAGATCCAAACCAAGCAAATCAACGGTTCCACCCAATCATGGACAAATCTCTAAAATTGCAACGAATTTATGGAGGAAAAGAAAGGGAACGGAGGAGTTTACCTAGTAGGAGGGATTGGAGATCGAATCCACGGCTTAAATCTTTAGACCTGAGAGGGGTGTGGGGGGCATCCGAAGGGGGCGCCGCCGCTGCTCTCTGTTCCAGAGAACAACTCCCTGGAGAGAGGGAAGAACTGACTGGGAGGGGCTGGCCCGATGCGGCTTAAGTCACAGTGCAGCGCCCAAGCGATAGGCGCTGCACATTACACTGTGTGGCGCCTAGCGGTTAGGCGCTGCACTGCTGTCTGTGGGGCCGCGCCTGGCCCCGGGCTGCCACGCTGGCCGGGAGAGCGACGCCTAAGGCAAAGGCGCTGCATAGTAGTGTGCGGCGCCTTGCTGTCGGGCGCCACACGAAAGGGTCAGCAGCGTGAAATTTTTACGAAAGCAGTTCAAATTTTGAATTGTTTTCGTCCACAGGTCAAATATGTGTTTTTTGCCATCAGAGAGGCAGGTAGCCCCATTGTCCATTGGTGCCACAGTATGACTTCTTTTTTAACAGGGCCACAGTATGACTGGGGGGATGGCATGTGTTCCAAAAGGAGTACTATATCTTGCCACAGTTGCAGGAGATGATGTGTGATCGGCATGTAGAATAGTGGCTGCGGAATCATGCGCAACAGAGACAAGGTGTGTGACCAGTATAGAGAAAGCCACTGCTTATTTGTGGCTTGGAGATGTGACTCTAAAGCTAGCATAGGTAGGCTGTTTATTTTCGCAGCAACATGCCAAGTTGTAGATTTGAAAGCCAAGCTTGTACTGGGCTGAGGTTGTGTCTTATACTTGTTTTCCTTTTTCATACGATAGTAATCCCGCAGGGTTTCACTATTTTCGATTTCGAGGACAGAACAGAACAACATTGAGTACAGCCCAAAATTTAGTAGCTTCAGCCGACAAAACCACACATGCTTGGGCAGACCTATCGGTTCATCACAAAGTCCCAACATCGTCCACGAAGTTCTGAACTCTGGCACATATAGACTGATGAATCCCAAGAGCAGCAAGATCTTGGATACCTCCTGGGACATTGCCAGCTGCGTCGCGTCGGTTTTATACATAGACCTTTGTATCTCTACTTTATATGTCTTAGTTCGATCCAACTTGTTTAGTTTGATCAATAATAAATAAACGGGATTGCTATTTCACATCTAGATGCAATATACTTACCTCACATTTTTGGGCTATAAGATTCGTGTAAACTGTTTTTTTTAACACAGATTCGTGTAAACTGTTTGTCTAGTGCGGGCTGATGTTTCGGGGTCGCCTATTCCTCGCATTACGTGAGTCCGATCGGGTCTCTCGCTGAAGCGAACTCTGGGCCGGCCCGCGAGGCGTATATACAGCGTAAACCGAAAAAGTAAAAGTAAAAGGGAGTTCTAGATGCAATATACTTACCTCACATTTTTGGGCTATAAGATTTGTGAAAACTGTTTTTTTTAACACAGATTCGTGTAGTAAAGTGTTTGTCTTAGTGCGGGTGATGTTTCGGGGTCGCCTATTCCTCGCGTACGTGGAGTTCCGATCGGGTCTCTCGCTGAAGCAAACTCTGGGCCGGCCCGCGAGGCGATATACAGCGTTAAACCGAAAAAAGTTAAAAGTAAAAGGAGTTCTAGGTTCAGAACCCTGCTCGCTTCTCTAGGAGGCGCTGTTGCTAGCCATCCCAGCTAGCAATACAAACATGCTCTTACTAATAGATCAATGAACAAGAAACTAACTGTCAATCAGATTTACGTACAAATTGTTTTTAAAATTCTTAATCAATGGGTACAGAGAAAATGATTCTAATGTATACACAAAATCTATACAAGGAAAAAAATACAAATGTGTATGGAAAAAAATTGATCATGTATTTAAAAACTGTTAATCAAGCATTGAAAGAAAATGTTGAACAAGTATTTAAAAAAATGTTGAATAAGTATTAAAAACAAGTTGAAAAAGTATTTAGAAATGTTGAATAAATATTAAAAAAATTGAACAAGTATTTAAAAAATTGATGAATAAGTATTTAAAATGTTAAAACAAGTATTTTAAAATGATGAATAAGTATTAAAAAATGTTGAACGAGTATATGAAAAATGTTGAACAAGTATTGAAAAAGTTGAAGAAAGTATAAAAATGTTTATACGTAATATGTTGGATTAACAATGTGTAAAATGCTTAAAAAATTTAAACAAGGGTTTTCAAAATGTTGAACGGTTAAAATTTGGATGCTAGATTGAAATTTTGACATAGTATTAAAATGGCAATATTTGAAATGTTATCTAAGTATTAAAATTGAGATGCTTAGAAATGTAGAAATGAATAGTATTTAAGCAAAAATATTGAAGTAAGTATTAAAAAAATGTTGAACGAGGTGTTTGAGAAATGTAGAATAAGTATTTAAAAATATTGAAGAAGTATTAAAATGTTAAACAAATATTTGAAAAATGTTGAATAAGTGTTCAGACAATATTGAACATGTATACAAAAACTGTTGATCACTTATTGAAAGAATGTTTTTGACATATGCGAAAATGTAGAGTAAAAAAGAAAATAAACATAAGAAAAAACAAAACAAAAACAAAAAATGAAGAAGAAAAAAGAAAACCAAAAAAATGGAGAATAAAAAAGAAAACCAAACAAAAAATGAAGGAAAAAAGAAATTAAAAATAATACCGAAGAATCAAAATCCAAAAAAGAATGAAAAAACGGAGAAGAAAAAATAAAAGAAAAAAAAAACCCGGCTCAAATGGCCTTAAGTAAGGCGTGCCCCATGTAGTTACCACAAATGAATCTTAGACGCACTGGCTACGAGCGCGGGTGAAAGTCCTGGCGACCAAAGATCAATTCCTGGTTCTCTCTTTTTCTATATTCTCGTTTTACTTTAATCCGCGCGCGAATGGGCCGGCCCGACTACCATTGAACCTTCAGCCAGGCTTCTCTGGCGACTCGCTTAAAGTGAGAAATAGCGCTCGCGTGATGTTTCTCTGTTGCTGCGTTGCGTTTGTTTTTCCGGGCTGTGTTGTCTCGTTTTACTTTAATCCGCGCGCGAATGGGCCGGCGCGACTACCTTCGAACCTTCAGCCAGGCTTCTCTGGCGACTCGCTTAAAGTGAGAAATAGCGCTCGCGTGATGTTTCTCTGTTGCTGCGTTGCGTTTGTTTTTCCGGGCTGTGTTGTCGTGGCTGCTTATATGGGCCACATTGAGGTTGTTTCCCATGTTTTTCTCTGGAGAGCAACTAGTTGACGAGCGCTCCTCGCAACGATCACTTGGGGTGTCTCAGCCGACGCCACATGTCGCGCTCAGGGTGCTCCCTCTGGATTTTATTTTTTTATTTTTTCGCATGCATTTTCGGTTTTTTAAACGTTTGTTTTTCGACTTTTTGGTTTTCCACCGGCCTTCCTTACCTTTTGGAGAAAAAAAATTGCGCGAAAAAATGTGTTTTTCTTTCTTTCGCGAGAGGCACGGTTTTGTTTCCGCGAGAGGCACGATTTTGATTTTGCGAGAGGCGCTGCCATGCCTCTAGGAAACAGAAAAAAACGCATTTTCCATTTTTTTTCCTTCCGCAAGAGGCACGGCTTTGCTTCCGCGAGAGGCACGATTTTGTTTTCGCGAGAGGCACGGTCGTGCCTCTCGGAAACGAAAAAAATACATTTTCTATTTTTTTCCTTCCGCGAGAGGCACAATTTTGCTTCTGCGAGAGGCACGGCCGTGCCTCTCGGAAACAAAAAAAAACGTGTTTTCTATTTTTTTATTCCGCGAGAGGCATGGTTTTGCTTCCGCGAGAGGCACGGTTGTGCTTTCGTGAGAGGCACGGCCGTGCCTCTCGGAAACGGAACAAAACACGTTTTTTTATTCTTTCGCGAGAGGCACGGTTTTGCTTCCGCGAGAGGCACGGTTGTGCTTTCGCGAGAGGCACGGCCGTGCCTCTTTCTGAAAGGGAAAAAAACGTGCTCCCAGTTCGGTTTTTCCGTCCGATTTTTTTCATGAAAAAAAAGTTCGTCAAAACCTATCAATATTGGATTTAGTTTTGAAGATCTTGACGCGAGGAATCCAATGGTGAAAACGGTTCGAGATTTGGCTGCACGGTTTAAGAGATAAAACATTTTGAATAAACGGATATACGAAATAAAGGAAAACTTCCAGGTTGCGACAAGTGGCATGCATGCAGTGCACCACTTGTCGCAACCTGAGGAGGTGAGAGTGATCTTTGAAAGAAGTAATCCTTAATTAGTGATTTTGTTTTCTCTGGTTGTGATTTTTTGTTTTTGCAACGAAGCGACACGGCGATGAATTGAGTCAACAAAACATGTTTTATATGTGTGTATGTATGGCCTCTCCTATCCATCCACTACTAATTTTTTTCTTTTTTCTTCCCTCCCTTTTTTTATGTTTTACTTTTATTATTTGTTTTAAATTCATGAACTTTCTCAAAATTTATGAGTTTTTTGTCGGTGTCAGTTGCCCATTATCAAACACGCAGCTCCAAGTGTCATCCTGCCCTGTAACGGTATGTCTTCAACGCAACTACAACTAAGGGGCGGAAGTGTTTTTGTCAGAGGGCACTTTCATGTCTCTTATTAGACACACAACTCCAAGCGTCACCCTCTGAGTGCAACTACATGTCTTTTAACAAGACTGTAGATTTGTGGTAGGGACAGAAGTGTTTGTCATCAAAATTGTTTTAAATGGATTTACTAAATATTATCTAGATGAGATTTAGCAATTATGAATTATTTTAAATTCATGATTTTTTTAATTTCTATTTTCTATTTTCTATTTTCTCCCTTTTCATTTTTTTGTTTTTCCTTTTTATTTTTTATTTTTTTTAAATTCATGAACTTTTTTTTTCACTCTGTCATATGTTCGCTTTAAATGCCATGCAAATCTTGATCGCGGGTTGTTTTGTCACGTGCATCCTGTGTCGTGCCATGTCTCTGATGTCTACTTGTTGACCTGTTCGCGTGTGCGTCTTTTGTTGGGCTGTTTTCGCGGCGCGATCTGGGTCCTGTTTCGGATTGGTTTGCTAATCTCTCATCTAAATGAGAGTTAACAATGTCTCATCTAACTCATATATTTGTTAGATACACGTGATTCTGAGTCGTGCTCGTTGTCGTTGTGTCGTGTTTTCTGTCCGTCCCTCATGAAGCAGTGAGGCCCGATATGACTTTTTTAGTGGGCCGTTTTTATGTTTTGTGTATTGGGTTTATTTTGTGGGTTGTAGCTTTTTTGTGGAGGGCCACGTGTCTTTTTATTCCTTGTTTTGTTTTATGTTTGGTTTGACTGTATAGCTAGAGAAGAGCATAACTAGATTTTTTTTCCCTTTTCAGATTTGCTAAATCTAATCAAGATGAGATTTAGTGATGTCTCATCTAAGTCTATAACCATCCGATTTGTTTTCTTTTAATGTTCACACAAACTCGATCATGCGCGCCCGTGTCAGCTCGTTCTTTTTTGTCGCGCGTCCTCTTGTCCCGTTTGTTTTGTGTCGGCATGTTCTCGCGATTTTTTTTCACATGGGCCCATATATGTCGTTGTTTTGGGGGGCTCGACGATGAAGCTTACCCCCCATCTTCTCACTGGCAGACCTTGACCCCTGTTATTTTGCCCGTGTTTTGTTTTTCATTCCAGTTGCAGGTCCACCCTTGACTCACCCCTAGGCCCGTAGGTTGTTTCATCATAGTTCCAAGTCGACCCTTCACTCGCAACTGGGCTCGTAGTTTCGTAGTTGTCCCAGTGGCAAGTCCACACTCGACTCACAATCACGCTCGTAATTATCCGAGTTGCATGTCACCCCTCGACTCGCAACTTGGTCCTGTGTTTTATTTTTCATCCCAGTTGCAAGTCCATCCTTGACTCGCAAGTGGGCCCATAGTTTGTTTCATTCCAGTCGCAAGTCGACCTTTGACTCGCAACTTGGCTCGTAGTTTCATCGCAACTGGGATAACTACGAAACTACAAGCACAATTGCGACTTTAGGATGGACTTGCAAATGGGATGAAACAAACTATGGGCCTAATTGCGAGTCAAGGGCGGACTTGCAGTTGGGAAACAACACAAAACTATGATATCATTTGTGAGTCGAGGATGGAGTTGCAATTGGGACAACAAAAAACTAAGATCCCAGTTGCGAGTCGAGCATGGACTTGCAACTGGGATGAAAAACAAAACACATGCCTAGATGCAAGTCGAGGGTGGACTTGCAATTGGGTCAAACTATGAGCTCATTTGGGAGTCGAGGGTGGACTCGCAACCTGGCTCGTAGTTTGTAGTTTATCCCAGTTGCAAGTCCACCTCGATTCGCAAATGAGCTCATAGTTTGACCCAATTGCAAGTCCACCCTCAACTTGCATCTAGGCATGTGTTTTGTTTTTCATCCCAGTTGCAAGTCCACGCTCGCTCGCAACTGGCACTTAGTTTGTTTGTTGTCCCAATTGCAAGTCTCCACCGTCGACTCGCAAATGATATCATAGTTTTGTGTAGTTTCCCAGCTGCAAGTCCGCCCTTGACTCGAAACTAGGCCCGTAGTTTGTTTCATCCCATTTGCAAGTCCATCCTAAACCGCAACTGTGCTCATAGTTTCGTAGTTATCCCAGTTGCAAGTCCATCCTCGACTCACAACTGGGCTCATAGTTTTGTTGTTGTCGCAGTTGCAATTGCACCCTCCGACGCAAAACTGGGCCCTCGGATTCTTTTCATCCTAGCTGCAAGTCCACCCTCGACTCGCAACCGGTATCGTAGTTTTGTGTAGTTGCCCCAGATGCAAGTCCGCCCTCGACACGCAACTAGGCTCATACTTTGTTTTTCGTCCCAGTTGCAAGTCCACCTTTGACTCGCAGCTAGGACTGTAGTTTATTTTTCATCCCAGTTGCAAGTCCACCCTCAACTCGCAACTAAGCTCGTAGTTGTCTCAGTTGCAAGTCCTCCCTCGACTCGCAAATGGTCTCATAGTTTTGTGTTGTTTCCCCAGTTGCAAGTCCACCCTCGACTCGCAACTGGGCCAGTAGTTTATTTTCATCCATGTTGCAAGTCCAACTACAACTCGCAAATGGGCTCAAAGATTTTGTTGTCACCTCAGTTTGCAAGTCCACCCTTGGCTGACAACTAGCGCCGACCCTTTTTTGTTTCCCTGATCCAAGTTGAAAGCCCACCCTCTACATGTTATCGGTTTTTTTTACTTTTTTTGTTCCCTTAGTTACAAGCACCCTTGTTTTTGCGAGTAGGCTGCCCTTTGTTATTCTTCGCCCCAATTGCATGTCCACCATCGACTTGGAATTTGGCTCCAAGTTTTTTTATAGTACCTTTGTGTAGTTGCCTCAGTTGCAACTCAACCCCTTGACACGCAACTGGCCTCATAGTTTGTTTTTCATCCCAGTTGTAAGTCAACCCTTGACTCGCAACTGGGCATGTAGTTTGTGTTTCATCCAAGTTACAAGTCCACCCTCGACTCGCAACTAGGCTCATAGTTGTCCCAGTTGCAAGTTCACTCTCAACTCGCAACTGGGCCCGTAGTTTGTTTTCATCCCACTTGCAAGTCCACCCTCGACTCGTAACTGAGCTCATAGTTTGTTGTTGTCCCAGTTACAAGTCCACCCTCGACTCACAACTAGGCCAGTAGTTTATTTTATCCCAATTGCAAGCCCACCCTTGACTCGCAACTGGGCATATTTTTTGTCTTTCATCCCAGTTATAAGTCCACCCTTGACTCAGAATTGGGACCGAAGTTTGTTTCATCCCAGTTTCAAGTCGACCCTTGATTCGCAACTAGGCTCATAGTTTGTAGTTGTCCCAGTTGCAAGTCCACCCTCGACTCACAACTGGGCTTGTAGTTCTCCTAGTTGCAAGCCCACTCTCGACTCACAACTAGGCATGTGCTTTGCTTTTCATCCCAGTTGCAAGTACATCTTTGACTCTCAACTGGGCTCATAGTTTGTTTCATCCCAGTTGCAAGTCGACCCTTGACTCGCAACTAGGCTCGTAGTTTTATAGTTGTCCTAGTTGCAAGTCCACCCTTGACTCGCAACTGGGATCATAGTTTTGTTGTTGTCTCAGTTGAAAGTTCACCCTCGACTCGCAACTGGGCATGTGTTTTATTTTTCATCCCAGTTGCAAGTCCACCCTCAGCTCGAAAATGAGCTCGTAGTTTGTTGTTGTCCCAGTTACATGTTCACCCTTGACTCGCAAATGGTATCGTAGTTTTGTGTAGTAGCCTCAGTTGCAAGTCCGCCCTTGACTTGCAACATGCCCATAGTTTGTTTCATCCCAGTTGCAGGTCCACCCTCATCTCGCAACTGGGCCCATAGTTTATTGTTGTCGCAGTTGCAAGTCCACCCCGACTCGCAACTAGGCCCATAGTTTGCTTTCATCCCAGTTGCAAGTCCACCCTCGACTCAGAACTGGCTTGTAATTTTGTTGTTGTCTCAGTTGCAAGCCTACCCTTGACTCGAAACTGGGCTCGTAGTTTCATAGTTGTTCCAGTTGCAAGTCCACTCTCGGCTAGCAACTGGGCTCGTAGTTCTATAGTTATCCCTGTTGCAAGTCCACCTCTCTTCTCGCAACTGGGCCCATTGTTTGTTTTCATCCCTGTGAAGTCACCCCTCGACTCGTAACTAGCCCCGTAGTTTTGTAGTTGTCCCAGTTGCAAGTCTACCCTCGTGTCGTAGCTGGGCCCATAGTTTGTTTCCATCCCAGTTGCAAGCCCACTCTTGACTCGCAACTGGGACTGTAGTTTGTTTTCATCCCATTTGTAAGTCCACCCTCGACTCGCAACTGGGGCTCCTAGTTTGTAGTTGTCCCAGTTGCAAGTCAACTCCCGACTCGTATCTGGTATCGTAATTTTGTGTAGTTGTCCCAGTTGCAAATTCTCCCTCGACTCACAACTGGGCCCATAGTTTGTATTTCAACCCAGTTGCAAGTCCACCTTTGACTCGCAACTAGGCTCGTAGTTGTCCCAGCTACAAGTCCATCCTTGAATCGCAACTGGTCACGTAATTTTGTGTAGTTGTCACAGTTGCAAGCCCACCCTCAACTCGTAACTAGGCCCGTAGTTTGTTTTCATCCCAGTTGCAAGTCGACCCTCAACTCGCAAATGAGCTCGAATTTTTTTGTCGCCTCAGTCTTACAACTAGCATTGACCTTTTTTGTTCTCCGCTCCTAGTGTCAAGCCCACCCTCTACTTGAAATCAGGCTTTTTCCACCTCTTTTTGGTGCCTTAATTACAAGCCCGCCCTTGTTTTTGCTAGTAGGCCGTTCTTTTTTATTCTTTGCCCCAGTTGCAAGTCCACCACTCACACGCAACTGGGCTCCAACTTTTTTTTATCGTAGTTACATGTCCATCATCGACATGCAACTCGCGCCGACCTAACCCAGTTTCATGTCCAACCTCGACATGCAACTCACCCAGGCCCAGTTGCATGTCCACCCTCGACATGCAACTCGCCCAACCTGGCCCGATTTCATGTACAACCTGGCCCAGTTTTTGTCCTAGTTGCAAGTCCAGCTTCAACCTACAACTAGGTCCGTAGTTGTTTTTCGTTCCTTTGCAAGCTCACCCTCGACTCACAACTGGGCCCCATAGTTGTTTTTATCCCGGTTGCAAACCTATCCTCAACTCACAACTGGACCTGGTAGTTGTTTTTCGTTCCTTCGCAAGCTCACCTTCGACAAACAACTGGACCCCATAGTTGTTTTTATCCCGGTTGCAAGCCTACCCTTGACTCACAACTGGACCCGGTAGTTGTTTTTGTCCCAGATGCAAGCCCGCTCTGGACTCACAAATTGACCCCATAGTTTGGTTTTTGTCCCAGTTGCAAGTCCACCCTCGACTCGTAACCGGGCATGTAGTTGTTTTTGCCCTAGTTGCATGCCCACCCTCGACTCACAACTGGATCCCATAGTTGTTTTCGCCTTCGTTGGATGCCCACCCTTAACTCGTAACTAAGCCCGTTTTTTCGTTATACTAGTTGCAAGTCCACCCTCGACTTGCAACTGGGCATGTAGTTGTTTTTGTCCCAGTTGCAACTCACCCTCGACTCGCAACTGGGACCATTGTTTATTTTTCATCTCAGTTACAAGTCCACCCTTGACTCACAGCTGGACCCGGTAGTTGTTTTTTGTCCCAGTTGCAAGCCCACCCTCGACTCACAACTGAATCCGATAGTTGTTTCTTGTCCCAGTTGCAAGCCCATCCTCGATTCGCAACTGGACCCCGTAGTTTTGGTTTTTGTCCTAGTTGCAAGTCCACCCTTGACTCGCAACTTGACATATAGTTTGGTTTTTCATTCTTTCTGAAGTTTAAACACCTAGCTGCAAGGTTCCTGCAAAAGTTCCAACCTGAAGAAATAAATAATTTAGATATCTAAAGTTGAAGTGTAACACCCTCCAGAAGTGAAACTGGAAGATGGTAGCATCGCCATATTGGATTCTCTATATCAACAAAACTACCATCAATACCAAATTCCAAAATTCAACATGAAAACCCATGGGATCAACCTTTTCCTTGATCCATATCCAAAGCTGTCGGACGTCCCACGAGACCGACCCCCGCGTCCCCCGCTAGGGCGACTTGGGGGACTCCCCCTTGCGCCTACTCTCCTCCACCTCTGCCACTGGCCTCGCCGCTGTGGCAGCGGCCCCTGCCACCGAAGGAGGTTTGGGGAGATCTCGCGGTGGACGCGCTCTGGTCGAGTCGCTGTGGACGTCACGGTGGCGACCGCCGTCGAACTCGGAGCTGAGGAGGCACGGCGCATGCTCGGGCTGCAGGGAGGCGTCTCGATGGCGCTGGTGTAACGCCCAAGATGTGGTTTCTAATCCCTACAAAGACTTGCGATCTTTGCAGGTGCTAGAAGCACATTTGGTCACCCCAACATATGACTAATATCATACACGCAAGTGTCATATGTCTGTAACAAGGTGAACATCACAACAAATACAACTACTCATGAATAGAAGAGATAATATGAGAATACAATAGGTGAAATACAACTTACAGCTCATCTTCGATCCTTAAGGTATGTGTTGTGTTCCTCTTGGGTGTCGTTGGTTTTAGATTACAGTTTGTCTAGGACACATTTAGATGTGACATAATTAAGTCACGTCTAAGGTGACATCATCTGTTTTGTTGGGCTGGGCCTTTAGTCGGTTGGGTTGTTTTGTGGGTTATTACTTCGCTAGGAACTTCTAGACTGGGCTTTTTCTTCTTTCTATTTGTTGGGTTGTGCTGTACACATAAGTGACGAAAAGAAAACCAGAACAAAAATCTGGCTGGTAACAAAAAAAGGACAAAAAATAAAAATAAAAAAATGCACACAGAAACAACAGTTTTGTGGTCATCAAATGGCAACAACCCCCTTCCTACCCAATTACAGTCGCGTGGTGGGACATGTAGTTGCAGTCGTTTTGCAACTATTGCAGTTGCATGTCTAGTGGTGGACATGCAACTGGCCGACAACCCCCTCCTTGCCCAGTTACAGACGCGTCGTGGGGCATGCAATTTGTAGTCGGGTTGCAGCACTTGCAGTTGCATGTCTAGTGGTGGACATGCAAATGGGTGACAACCCCACCTCCCACCCCCAGTTGAAGTCGCGTCGGGGACCATCCAGTTATAGTCGGGTAACAACGCTTGCAGTTGCAAGTCTAGTGGTGGACATGCAACTGGCTGACAACCCCCTACCGGCCGAGTTGCAGTCGCGTTGGGGGCCATGCAGTTACAGTCAGGTGGCAACCCTTGCAGTCGCATGTCTAGTGGTGGACATGCAACTGGCCGACAAACCCCCTACCGGCCCAGTTCTTGTCGCATTGGGGGCCATTCAGTTGCAGTCGGGTTGCAACACTTGCAGTTGCAAGTCTAGTAATGGACATGCAACTGACCGACAACCCCCCCTCCTGCCCTAGTTGCAGCCGCGTTGAGGGGTCGTGCAGTTGCAGTCGGGTTGCAACACTTGCAGTTGCATAATTCCAACGCTTTTTGCATCTTTATTTGTTCAAAATGCATTTCTGTTGGTCCATTTTTGTTTTACATAAAAAGAAAGTAGTATGGAAAAAATAGAAAACTGTTAGTTGGCACACGTTTTATACATTTCTTCACCGGCGTATTGACTTGGAAAAAAATGAAATCGCAGCCAAAAAATAAAAGACAACCACAACGCGAGGCCCGCGCCAGCGAAAACTACGAGACAATAACTCTTTAAATGCGGCCCATACCCCGCCAACCCCCCAAAAAAAAACAAAGGAGACAACCCACAGCCCAGAAAAAATATGAGTGGCTGTGTAGAAGGGGTGAGTCCCTTCATATTTCACAACCGATCCCGTTTCCACCCCCCGATCAAAAAAGTTAAAATCGCAGCCCTCAAAACAAAAAAGAAACAACCCACAGCCGAGCAAAAAGCCCACGACAGGGCAACTAAAAACCCAAACCCAGCCCAGTAGTTGTCCAGGAGCGTCGCTCGTGCGGTGGAGTGACAACGACAAATGGTGGAGCGACACGAATCTTGGCACTTTACATCGTGCGATTGTGCAGTTAGATATGCTATAAGGAGTTCAGAGTATGATAGGAACAAAAACAGATGCGTGAAATGATAGATTAGGAATGACATGCATGCTAGAAGTTGTGAGCAGTTTCATTTTTGAGGGAGATGTTTACCCTATAGTAGAACTCTTTCTTATGAATATTTCTTACTGTGCCAATCATGTTGCAGGCAAAGGAAATGGTTTTAGCTGTGATAGATGAAACAAATATGAACTTATGTTCTGCTAAACATTCTACTTTTACCTATCTCAAAGTGATTCAGAATTGGACATGTGAATATTTGTGATGCTATCTTAGTTTTCTTCACCGCTCCTTCGCTGTGCTTGAAGTGGTAGATTCATGTCATGTGTTGATGAACATAGTACAAAATATAAGCCCACGCCTCAAGATGTTTGCTGGTAGAACTGAACAGAAAAAAAAGGACTACTTATTCTTTGGCAAGTTTTTTAGCATCAAACTGTTATTAAGTTCAGTTGCCCATGTGTCTGATAAACTAGGTGTAAAAGTAATATATACATCCTCTTTTACTTGGTTTCTAAAGCAGACCCTTCAAGTGGAGGTCGATGAACTATCAAAATTGTATGGCTGTGTTTAGTAAGGTTGTCACCAAACACACATAATCCGCACTGTCCACATAAACAAACAAATGGCTGCCGTAAATGCCCACTTAATCTTTTGCGGTCATTGCGGACAAGAACCACTGCCTCGGGGGCGATAGTACTTACATTTTGATCACTGTGCACCCGCAAGTCAAGAACGCGAATACACACTGTACAAGCAGCACTGACATTTTGATCACTGTGCACCTGCGAGTGGAGAACACGAATACGCACTATAGGAGAAGTAGAACTACAGCTCCTACCTCCAATATCCCCTTCGGCAACTTATATAAAAAAAAGAACAGAATAATATTCTAATAGAAGAGGCCCTCTGTGGGATTCGTGGCGGCGTCTTTCGGCTTCTCCTTCCGAAGTGGTTTCGTCCCCGGTGAAGAAAAAGACAGCTGGTGTTGGAGTCCCTGCGATGCTGGTGGGAAGAAGGGCCGGATTGCAATCTTCTTTTGCTGTTTAAGGTCCTTTGTGCTAAGTTTGTGGACTACGCTGTAATTTCAGTTTTTTTAGGGTCCCTTGTGTATCTTGTAACTCCACCACTGATGATTAATGCAGCTCTCTCGGGGTCCTTCGAGACCCCTCGCCTTGTTCAAAAAAAATCTAATAGAAGAAGAAAAACAAAAAAGAGACTAATTAAACAAAAAAATCAGCATGTAAAAGTTTATACAATATAAAGAGACCCTGATATCCTCCACACGTTCGGTCGGGGAGAGCATCGACCGAACGACTTCATCAGCACACATCAGGCATCGTCACCGTATGCATGCACAAATGACGAAACTGATGACGTCAGCGGAAATCTTTTGGGTTTTCAGTTTTTAAAATATTTTATCTCTTAAATGAAAAATCTGATTGAAAAACCGTTTTCACCATTAAATCCGTCGCGACGAGATCTTCGAACTAGATCTCATATCGATATATTTTGATGACTTTTTTTTTGGTTAAAAGTTACCATGTCTATTGCACATAAATTGCCATGGTGTTTACACTGAAATTGTCAGGATATGTTTCAACTACTTTTTCTTCTACGTTTAAAGTAAATTTTGACATGTTATAAAAAAGGGTAATAAGAAACTAAAACTTGCCATGGTGAATTACTAAAATTTGCCATGATCCATGAAATAATTTTGACATGGTTCATAATTAAAAAGAAATCCGTCGTTAATTGTTTAAAAAATGCAAGGTAAATGACTCAAATTTGGCATGAACCATGCATCAACTAAAAATGCCATGGTGAATTACTTAAATTTGCCATGATCCCTGTACTAAATTTGCAATGGTTCATACAATTTTTTTTTATCATGGTCAAAAAACTAAAATTGCCATGGTCAAAATAGTAAAATTGCCATGATCTATAAACTAAAATTGCCGTGATCTGTAAACTAAATTTGCCATGATGAATTACTAAATATTGTCATGATCTATGAAGTAAATTTGCCGTGGTTAATTACTAAAAATTGCCATGGTCAATTAATAAAATTAGCCCTAAAAATAGTTGAAATACAATGGTAGCTTTAAGATCTAGAAGAAAAAAAAAAGATAAAACATATCATGGCAAATTTAGTGTAAACACTATGGCAACTTCAGTGTAAACATCATGGTAACTTTTGAACAAAAAAAAAGTCGTCGAAACATGTCGATGTGGGATCTATTTTTGAAGATCTCGTCGCGACAGATTTAATGGTGAAAATGGAATTTTAATCGGATTTTTCATTTAAGAGATAAAACATTTTAAAGTTCAAAAAACCAAAAAGATTCCGCTAACGTCATCTGTTTCGTTGTGTATGCATGCATGTGATGATGTGGCAAGATGGGTGGTGATGGGGGCGTTCGGCCCATGTTGCTTCGTGCCACACGTATGGCACTTATCATTTAGGATAAAGAAAACTACACTGAGACCTATCAGCGAAGCGCGACATGCCGCCGCGCACGACACCGCTAGTTTTTTTTTTTTTGTTGAAACTCGGCCCATGAGGATCTCGATTTTTTTTTTAAAGAAAAGAGTTGCCCGGTTAATCTGCAGAAAACCAGGAAAAAATCATTAAAACACGCCCAGAAGGAAGGGCACACGGCCGATCTGGCACCCACAAGACCTACACACACCGCCGAGGAAAGGACACCATCGAGGCTGCCTGCAATGTCATTCTAATCACCTCTCCCCGAGCAAGCGACTCTGACTTCGCCACGGACGACCCATCAAGACCCCTCCAAACGAACGAAACACGAGGATCCTGCCGGCCAAAGCCAAACAGTCGGCCGCCGGAGTCGAGGACCAGGCAGCTCTGACTTTGATGATGAGCCTCGTAGGAGAAAAGTAGCACGCCTGGCACCGACAGAGTCCGACCTGCCCATCACCTGGTATCGTCGCTGTCGTGTCGCCCCGCAACGCCGCAGCTCCGACTTCACGCTCAGGAACATGCCAGACGATCGACGACGAAGGCAAGCCGAGACCCTGGACATCTTGCTACCATCATCGTCGCAACACAGGCGCAACGCCATTTCCGCACCGCCAGCCAGGCACCTGCCTACCACGATCTCGTGCATGTCCAGCCCCAAGGAAGTGCAAGACGGATCAAGGTCTTCAAAGCGGTGCCCCCAAGAGGGAAAACGACGTTGAAGACGCCGCCGCCGCCCGATCCCGCACAGGATCCTGGCTTTCACCCGAAGAGCTTGATCTGGGAGTAGAGGATGTGCGGATCTCCTCGACGATGCCTCCGAGAAGGGTTACAACGCCCACAGGCGTCGCCGCCGTCGGCCGGCAAGCATCGGCCAGGATTTCGTCCGGAGCACACAACCTCACCCCAACACAGTTGGCCGACGCCAACCAGCACCTCCAACACCTCCACTGGCCAGCACACCCCCAGCACAGTGACCACGCCAACGCCACGCTGGGCCACCACCTCCCTCATCAACTGCAAAAGCAGGCGAGCCAGAGCAGACCATGTCGGCCAGATCTGGCGCCCGTCCCCACTACACAGCCACGCAACCACCATCAGCCGCCGCACATCACTTGAGCCGAGAGGGAGGGCTGCCACCCCGTCCCGGACCCGTCGAGCTGCAGAGTCGAAACCGGCGCAGCCCGCCACGCCACGCTGCCCTAACGCCGGGAAACAGAGGCCAGCCATGGCAGCCGCCCCACCGACGCGCATGAGCCAGATCCGGCCGAAGCAGGCCAGATCTGGCGAACCAACACCTCCGAAGGCATGAGAGGCCGACCTGCGCGTGGATAGGCTCGCACAGGGCAGACAACGGGGCTGCCACCCCGCCCAGGCCTGGCGGAGAGGAGCCGTCGGGAAACGCCCAGGGAGACAGCGATGGCGCCGGAGATGCCAAGCCTCGCAGCAGAGGGGGGCCGAGCCTACCCCACCGCAAGCTCCCATCGCCAGGCGAGGAGAGGGCCCCGCCGACGCCGTCCGTCGTGCCCGGACGACACCGCTAGTTTGATATACATGTGAGTAGTTGCTCCCATCTCATGTCTGTTCATTTCGTCTCCACAGGACAGGACGACTGGTACGTACAGTACAGAGATCGGTTTTGCGCATACCATGCGATGCACATGACGTAGAGAAGAATAAGAATCGAGAATAATCAACCAAGCAGCGCGAAGCCACGAGGGAAACTAACAGAGGAACTGATATAACCCGGCTGAGACAAGAACACGCAAATTTAAGGCGGGGAGAGATCAAGCGACAGGCATGCCGAGACGGGAAACTGAAAATCCAAGCACACGCACGCAAGCCGCGAGAAATCAAGAGATCTTCCAGGAACACGCACGCACGCCGAGGGAGTACTATTGCATATTCGTACTCCCTCCATTCCACAATGCAGTGCGCTCGCGCTTATCGAGATTCATGTTTGACCATAAATTAGACCAACGTGACCAACTATGGCGGGAGCAAAAATTATACCGCTGAATGGTCAAACTTGAATCTCGATAAGCGCGGGCGCACTACATTGTGGAATGGAGGGAGTATCTCATAAGGAAAAGTCGATGATGCGCTCTCGCGTCCGCGACGGGTGAGCACCCGCGGCGGCGGCGCCCCCGACCTCTCTCCTCCGGCCTCCCCCGCGACCACCTCGACCGGATCCGGTACCCCCTGTGCGTCCTCTCTCTTCTCCCGCTGAAGCCTAGCTCTCCCGTGCTCCCTAGAGCTCTTCCGTGCTGCCGGCGCCATGGCTCCTCGAGCTCTCCCCCAGCCGGCGTCCACGCCGTCTGCAGCGGCGACAGGCTCTCCATCCATGCTGCTGCAGCCCGCTCACCGGTCTGCTCTGGATGGGGGGCTTGTCCTGCCCGGCGACCAGCCTCCCCCAGCCGCGGCCACCATGGCTCCTCGAGCTCTTCCCCGGCCAGCGTTCATGCCGTCAGCAGCGGCGGCAAGCTCTCCGTCCATGCTGCTGCAGCCCGTGCCCCGGTCTGCTCTAGATGAGGGGCTTGTCCTGCCCGGCGACCAGCCTCCCCCAGCCGCGGCCGCCATGGTGCAGCGGCTCCGTGCACTTTCGGTCGTCCATGAGTCCTAGGCTCTCCTGCTGCCTCGGCCACCGGCCGTCCCTGTCGCGTCCCCGCAAGCCATTGTTGCTCAGGACGGCGCCCTCGTCCAGGTGGCCTCCGGTGGTATCATCCCTTGCGAGATGATGCAGGGGCCCAACCCCGATGGCCTGTCTGGGCGGCCTGTGATGTGGGTCTCCCTCGCCAGCGACAATTGCTCAGCTCCGAGCGCTCGGCCGTGTGTGGGGTGTGTGGCGGTGGCGGATGGAGGATGGCAGGAGGTGTTGCCGCGGCGTGGCCCGCGGCGTCCGGCGCCACCTGCCCCGACGATGACTCCCCGTCCCATCCCCGCTTGGCTTCATAGTAGATGCTGCAGATGCCTCGCTCCTAGACATCGTGTGGGCTGGCTGCAGAGATCCCCTTCGATGCTCCCGCTGTTTGGAGAACGGTCACCGTGCGCGGGGGTGCCGCAACCCATGGCACGCACTCAGCTCGTTGGCATGCCTTGTCGTGCCGCCCGTGTTCCCCTTCAACACCGTGCATCATCAAGCTCCAGTTTCATGTGAGGGTCCGATAAAATCCGCGCTTTCCTGCAAAGCGCTTCGCCGAGGGTCTTGGGCGTCAATTGTTTCTGCCATTGCTGGCTCGACAACACCGTCTGATGTGGTGCTGCAGTCCGCCCTGGCGAATCAGACCGTGTTGCCGCAAGGCTGGCTGGTGCGGGTTGAGAGCTTTCTGGAGCTGGCGAAGGTGGCTCTGGGCAGGCTCTCCCTTATGCCGGCTATGTTGCAGACCACTGCGATGTCGTGTCCTCCTGATGTGGCCGGTGTTGGCTCCGTTGAGGACAGTGGGGCGGAGCTATAAGGATGTCTCTCCCCTCGTGTTGGGGTCAGTTCATCTCCATTGTCTGCCTTATCCCCCGGGTTGCCTACCTCTGAGGGCGAGTCCATCGCCATGCTTGTGAGCCCGGTGCTGCAAATCATGCCCGAGCATCGGGAACTATGTCTGAGCCCTGCTTCACCTCTGTTAGTAGATCATATGAAGGTGGACTCTTCAACGACCTCGTGTGAGGGATAGACTTCTACTCTATCTTGTGAGCAACCGAAGGTGCCTGAGTCCATCGTGCCGGTGGTTCCTGTGGTGGATGATGTTGATGCGGCGGGTGTGTTCACACCTGCTCCTATGAGCCTCTTGGTTGACGACAACTACACCAAGAAATACAACGAGTTCTACGAGTTCTTGGACAAATGGGCGGCTGATCATCCTGTATCAGGCAAGACAAGTGTCTGCCTCCCAAAGGAGAAACCAATCAGGGAGAAACCAAAGAGGAACAAAAGCAAGAAGGGTGGCGCCACTGGGAAGGCGTCCGCGATTTCATGATGGAGTGTGCTCGGTTATTCGGGCGGTCAGTGTGGCTTTGGGTCTCCGAGTTGTCATTGTCGATGTGCTCGTCAGGGGCTACGTTGTGTCGTGCAAGGTTCGAGAGTTGCGATTGTTGTGTGTTGAGAGTGTTTGGCGGGCTGACTGTGCGGTTTTGGTGTTTCGTGCTTTGTGAGTAGTTCGCCAATGGGTTCTCTGTTTCGGTTTTCGCCCATTTTTTCATAAATTAACCGGGCAACTCTCTTCTTCTTAATTAATAGACGAGGTAAATCTATTGCCTCCATTTCAAAAAAAAAATCTGGTTACAATTGAACTAACAGAACAGAACAACTAGTCAAGCATTAGACTTGTCTACATGCATGCATGCACACAGTTGCACAGAGCTCCGATGGATCAGTTGATCGTCGATCCATCAGCTCTTGCTCTTCTCGTACCTCGCCTCCTCCGCAGGAGTCTCCGGCGCCGGCGGTGTCGATGACGATGATCTTCCAGCCTAGGCGACAACCTCGTACCTGAGTACTCCTGTTGAATTTGTGTTTTGGATTTGCACCTTAAGTTCGTAGTCGCATTCGAATGGACAAAATGATGTGTCGCAGTGGCGGAGCTACGTGGCCTCGGAAAAAATTGTGAACATTTTTTTTTAGAAACATAGTACAAATGCAGACACCCACAACACATGCACACTCATCCCTATGAACACACGTATGCACACCATATCCCTATGAGTATCTTCGAGAGACTAGCCTGCAGATCTTGAGATTGATGAAGTCACCACAGGCACCTCGTAGTTGACCTGCACGTCATGCCAATACCACTGAAAGAATAGTGTGGGAAAGCATTGGTTCCACCACAAGAAATCTAACCATGTAAGCTATGTTTAGTCTGCGTGAAGAATTTTTTTTAGAGGGCTTAGATTGGAAAAATATATATAGTCTTCTTGTCTAGCTCCGCCACTGATGTGTTGGCCCTTCGATTAAGCTATTTTGCTTTTGTGTACTTCAAGGATTATTAACTTATTCCCGCAAAAAAAGAGAGGATGATTTACTTACAAAAGCTGAGTGGGTTCGGAGCTAGCTTTTTTTGTATGATGATGACAAAGAACTCAAGAAGAGTGAGCGGCTTTTGAAAGGCCTGACACGGCGATGCTCTCTGCCGGCGATGACAAAGGACGCTAGTCCCAGCCTGCCACGGCGGCCAGTGTCCGGTCAGCAGCATGCATGCCACGGTCTCAGGGAAGCCAGTGAGCATACACCGTGACACAACGTTATTGGCCAAGATGATTGGACGAAAGCAAACCCTGCAGCTACATATCTATGTGCATTTGTAAGTGCACGTGACTGCTGTAACAACTACTCTGTTAATTCGTAGCTTTGGCTCCATTTCTGAGCTCTTCTTCCTCCTTTACTTACTTTGTAAATTCTCCTTCTTAATTAATGAAATCAAGGGCCGCGTGTGATTTCATCAAGAAAAAAATTAATTGTCGGATCGGAGAGAGGGAGAGGGCGACGGAATCACTAGAACTCGTGAACCTACCTCGTTACTCCATTTATGACATTTATCACCATCCTATGTAATTGTGAGACAGCAGTTGTGACAGACAGACACCCCACTTTAACATTTGCTGTCGGTCAGATCACCTATAGTAGCATGGGCATCTTCCGATTACCAATGCTAGCTTGGTCGACCCAACACTGAATATAGTGGTGATTGATATTGTTCCACGGACGGACGGACTTGTCGTCCCGGCGAAAAAAGGAAATCGCTGGTGTAGACGATCAATCAGTGCCGTGGTGTGAGAATATACATATATAATACATACTCCCCCCGTCTCATAATATAAGATATTATTACAACCGATATACTAATAACATCTTATATTATGGGACGAAGGTAGTACATGTATGGGTTTCGACCAGACCATATAAGTAAGTAATATGCCGGCCGGAATGCGAACGTTCGTCCCAGCATAGCATATAGAGCGACACGGATGGATCCGGCGCCCTATACGCACGCATCTGGGTGCATTCGCTTGTCCGAAACTCTAACGATCTGCTCTACGAGTTCCGAAACACAAAGATAAAGAGGTGGGGTACCTTAAAAGGAGGCGGTGAAGTAGACACTCCCTAGAATAATCAACCAACCAGCACAACACAAATTAAAGCCACGAGGGAGAATAACAAAGTACTAATATAACCCGTCGCCGGGGAGAAGAGATCAACAGATCAACATATAGATGGGAGACTGACAAAAATATAAGAGATCTTCCAAAAACACCGACGTGCGGTGCGAGAACTGAAACCTGGTTACAATCAATCCAACCAACAGAACAGCTAGCCAAGCATTAGACTTGCCTACATGCATGCATTGCGCATAGCTCCGACAAATCAGTTAACCCGTCGATCCATCAGCTCCATCTTGCTCTCCTCGCACCTCGCGGCGCCTCCTCCGCTGGACTCCATCCACAGGAGTCTCCGGCGGATGATCTTCGCGCCCAGGCAACCCCAGCGGCGCCATTGGACTTCAGAGATTTGCGGTGTTGCACTTGCACAAGACAGGATTTGTGTGTCTGCCTCTCTCACAAGTGATGCGACAACCCCTTGTCATTGCTACAGAAGAGAGGGAAGACGAGGGAGAGGAGAGGAGCAAGTGAAGTAATGTGAGGGTCACAACTCCTCGCTGCTGGAATTTAAAGGTCACACCTCGCTGATCATCCACTGTGTTATTTTTTCTTTATAGATCAAATAAACATCATGGACGCTACTGAATCATTGCTGTTCAGTACCTCTTGCGTGGCATTTCTTCTCTCTCTATTTTCGTAGCTGAATCATTGAAACTCGAAAGATATTTGGTTTAAAAACCAGAGTATTGCTTGGAGAACATAAGCATGTAGGTCAGCAGCGCCATCCATCCACTCAAAAGAAAAGGAAAACATAAACTTGTACTTGAAATAATATGAGATAATATTGTGCCTACCTAAAATCTTGCGCTCCGTAGTGAATGAAATGATAAGATACACGTCCTTGTTAGGTGCTAATTTAATTAGGCTCATGATTATCAGTACTAGTAGAACCGTGCAGCAGAAGGTGTCGGTCGCCAGTGAGAGCTGACGTCTTGAGTGAGAAAGCTCTACTTTTTACCCCATAAAATGGCAAATGTTATCTGGCTAGCTAGTAAACCTCGGCAAAAAACACATATTTGACCTGTGGACGAAAACAATTCAAAATTTGAACTGCTTTCGAAAAAAATTCACGCTGCTGACCCTTTCGTGTGGCGCCCGACATCCAGGCGCCGCACCCTACAGTGCAGCGCCTTTGCCTTAGGCGTCGCACCCCCGGCCAGCGTGGCAGCCTAACCGCTGGGCGCCACACAATGTAATGTGCAGCGCCTATCGCTTGGGCGCCGCACTTGTAATGTGCAGCGCCCAGTCCTTAGGCGCCGCACTGTCTGTTTGTCACTTAGGCTGGCCCCACCCCCTGACCCCACCCACCCCCACCCCCACACACCCCCCCCCCCCACCACCAACAACTTGAAGCTAAGCGCCCCCACCTCTCTCCCCCTCTCCCCCCTCTCAAATCCTTCTCAAATCTTGCAAATCCGGAGTATTTGTCCGTGGATTTCGAAGCCAACCCCTCCCTTAAGGTAATCTCCTCCGATCCCCTCTTTTTCATCCATAGGAATTGTCACATTTGCTCAAATCTTGCTAGTTTGGGGAAACCCTCATTTTTGCTTGGATTTGGAAATTTGTGTTCAAACATGTTATGTTTCTTTGCTAATTTGGTAGGGTTAGGCTTCAGACTATGCTAGGGTTAGGGTTATGTGTGTTTTTATGTTGGGGTTAGGGTTAGGGTTATGCTATTGTTAGGGTTGTGGTTATTGTTAATTGGGGGTTAGGGTTATTGTTTCATATCTATGTTAGGGCTTATGTATTTTGTGCAAATATTTGGTTAAGTACTTACTTGATATATGTGTGTTTTTGATTATTGTAGGGATGGGAAGAACATGTGTTTATGTTCATCATGTGGATAAAGAGGCCTTTTTGAAAGGCAATGTTGAGCCGGACCCGGATGAGCTTGACATGGTGTTTGAGAGTAGTCCTAGCTATGCGGAGCTCTTGGAACAAGTGAGGAAGGATTTGAATTGGATGGACCCAAGTGATGTTGTTGAGTTCGAGGGAAGGCATAATGTTGGTTTTGGAATGCACATCCGTTGGAAGACAATGCGTGTGAACTCCGAGCAACGTTGGGTTGCATACAAGGAGACGGTTGCCGAATCTCTAGACAAGGCTCTTGAGTTATTTGCCTCCAAGAAGGTTGAATCTAGTTTGCATTTGGACTTGAACCGGAACCCCTCCCCGTTGGTTGCTAGTACTCCCCCACCCATGAACCAAGATCAAATGGGTGAACCTCATTTGACGCAACAAGATTGGCCAACATTGAGCCCGATTTTAAACAACCAAAATGAAGCTTTTGAAGAGGAGAATGATGAGTATGAGGAGGATGACAACAAAGTTGATCTCCATGACAACAATGAGGGTGATCTCGACCAATACCATGTGCAAGAGACAATGGACCAATCCATCCCTTTTTCCCGTGCATATGCATCGGACTCGGATGACGATGGTCCCGATGAAGAAATTGATGAAGAGGGGTTCACGCCGAAGGAGGCCGAAGCATTTAAGAAGGTATTCCGGCGGGATCACAAGACACCATTGTTCAAGGATCTTAGTCTCGCGGATGAAGCCGTTGTGGATGGTGACAAATGTATATCTCTTGGAGCTAGGCCAAGTTCTCACCGTGATTTGGAAGACGGCAAGAACGGGATATATCCCGGTTGTGAGTTTGATTCCATCTTGGAATTGAAGATGTGGCTCGACAACTACTCGGTTACGCATTATCGTCCACATAGAGTGGCCAACTCGGACGTCAATGTGCGTTACACGGTTAAATGTGAAGTGCCAAGATGTCCATGGATTGCATGTGCAAGGCCATGGAAAGGAGGTCCCACTTGGCGCATAGTGAGTTGTCTACCAAATCACATGTGCCGGCACAAGAATGCGGATGGCGAGCTTGTGTACCAACAACACAGACAATTCACATCCGAGTTCATCGCTTACAGGCTTTCCAACCAAATATCCACACTTCCAACAATGAGCATTAAGAGTGTCATTGACCTTGTGAAAGCCATCTTTCATTACAAGATCAAGTACGGCAAGGCATGGAAGGCGAAGCAGGCCGCATTCAAGATGTTATATGGCAATTGGGAGGAAGCATACAACCGACTCCCTAGGTTGTTGTTAGCTATGGCCGCCACAAACCCAGGCATGGTTCATGTGGTCGAGCCTCATGGGCACCAAACATTGATTCACAACGGGAGGACCGTCCGAGTATTTGGCTGTGCATTTTGGGCCTTTGAGCAATGCGTGAGAGCTTTTGAGCATTGTCAGCCCGTCATCGCCATTGATGGCACGTTCTTGACCGGACAATACAAGGGCACTATTTTGGTTGCAATAGCAAGTGATGCCAATAACCGAGTGTTGCCTTTGGCTTTTTCTTTGGTTGAGGTGGAGAACAATGATAACTGGGAGTGGTTCTTGCGTCAATTGAGAACAAGGGTATTACCGGCTGAAAGGGAAATTTGTGTCATATCGGATCGCAATCCAGGAATTCTAAACGCGGTGGTGGTTGACATTCCCGGTCATGCAAAGTTGCACCATCGATGGTGCATGAGGCACTTTTGTGCAAACTATTATAGGGCATGTGGTATCAAGGAGTTGGCCGATGATCTTCAAGATTGTTGTCTCACTTTCTCTGACAGGCGGTTCGCCAACTTGTACAATGCATTGCTCACACACAAGAAACTTGATCCCGATGGATTTGACTTTCTCAATAGGAACATTGTAGATAGGGATAAGTGGGCACGTGCGTTCGATGAAGATGGCCGGAGGTACGGTCAAATGACAACCAACATGGCAGAATGCTTCAATAAGGTGCTCAAGGGTGTACGTGCATTACCTGTGACGGCAATAGTTCAATACACATTTGACAAGATGAATGCGTAGTTTTTAAAGTACTCAATGGAGACGGATAAGCAGATTGCTGGTGAGAACAAGGAAAAGCACAAGTATAATTTCCCACCAAAGGTTGAACAATGGTTGGAATTTCAATCACGGAAGGCAGGCTCCCAAGAAGCTGTACTATATGACGACAACGATTAGATGTTTGAAGTGAAAGAGCCTGGAGGAACCACAAACGATGGCCACCAACACGGAGGCCGGGCTTTCAAGGTCTCCCTAACACGGTGTGATTGTACTTGCATGAGGCCATCGTTGCTTCATCTCCCATGCTCGCACTTGTTAAACGCATCCCGTGTTAGGAATGCGGACGCCAATCACCCTCTTACCATGCGGGAGTCCGAGTTCTCAATCATGACGGTAAAGAATACATGGGCTCCCCGGTTTCAGCCATACTTGGCAATGTACTTTTGGTACATGAGATTGACATCGTTCGTCATCTCGGATACCACAACCCACTTGTAAGCCCAAGTGGGGCGCCGTAATTCGCCATCTTCATCCCAAGGATTAAACTTGACGCTCTTCGGGCATCCAACAGGCAAACGCTCCCAGCTCCATACAGAAAGTAGAAGCATATTACCACCAATGCCTGCACTATCTGTGATCCTGCAACACGCATCGTCCAGCTGCATATGAAAGAAAACAATGTTAACTTGACAGCAAGGTTGCATTGCTAATGAAGAAATGACTTGATTACAAAACAAACCAACTACCTGTCGGTACAAGTAGGCAAGAGTCGCTGAACCCCAGCTCCATCCGCTATCGAAGACGGTCAACGCCTTCAGCCACATCCATGGAGCGTTCTTGCCTGTGGAGTCAGGAAACAAAGTCCTCGAGACAACGTACCACATATAGACACGAGCATGTGTCTGTATCACATCATCAGTGGCATCCGCAGGGCAATGCGCAAAGTTGCTTTGAATCCACCTGAAAGCAGCTCTGGTTGCTTTCATTTCCTTCTTCTTCTTCTCTTCTCCCTCCTCTACATCAGCCTCAGCCTCGGTAGGAGCCATACCGATAAGAGCAATCATCTGCTCGCGCCACCCATCAGAATCGGTGCTCATACATAGAGGCCTCCCATCGATAGCAAGCCCGGTGATCAAGGCGACATCCTCGAGCGTCACGGTCATCTCCCCAGTCCGAAGATGGAAACTGTGCGTCTCCGGCCTCCACCGATCAGCAAGAGCGGACACCAGTGGAGCGTTGAGGTTCGGCGTGGACCGGCTGACCAACTGAATCCACGGGAGGAGTCCTGCCTACTGGATGTAGGGTGTGTACCGCTCATCGTAGGGCATGGCAGGACCAGAGACCCCGTGATACCGAATCTTCAGAGGTTCAAGCTTCTGCAAAAAACAAGTAATGACAAATCTTAGGCCATGTCAATTTCAACTAAAGGCAAATTTACAAAATATTTAGATTACTCATTATTACCATCTCCTTCTCGCGCATCATGTAGGCCCGGTGCCGTGTGTCGTAGGCATCATCGAGAAGCCAAACCATCCTTATAAAGTTCAAACAATAAACATATATGAGTTCATCTTCATCTCAAATATCGGTATACACTAAACATCTCATATGTGTTCATCTAAACACCTCATATGTATTCATCTACAAGAATCTCAACATCTCCTTCTCACACAATGAATAAATGATTGTAAATTCTCATATATATCTCGTATGTCATATGTGTTCAAATAACTCAACATCTCATATTTCAAATAAACTCAACATCTAATATATATCTAAAAATACTCAACATCTCATATATAGCTACAAAACTCAACATCTCATAATTATCTACAAAACTAGGCATCTCATATATATCTAAAAAAAATAAACAATCTAGGTTTCACTAACAAGAATCATATAGTACCACTATGACTACACATCCTCCATCACAACACCCAATCTTGGACAAATAAAGATCCAAACCAAGCAAATCAAGGGTTCCACCCAATCTTGGACAAATCTCTAAAATTGCAACGAATTTATGGAGGAAAAGAAAGGGAACGGAGGAGTTTACCTAGTAGGAGGGATTGGAGATCGAATCCACGGCTTAAATCTTTAGATCTGAGAGGGGTGTGGGGGGCATCCGAAGGGGGCGCCGCCGCTGCTCTCTGTTCCAGAGAACAACTCCCTGGAGAGAGGGAAGAACTGACTGGGAGGGGCTGGCCCGATGCGGCTTAAGTCACAGTGCAGCGCCCAAGCGATAGGCGCTGCACATTACACTGTGTGGCGCCTAGCGGTTAGGCGCTGCACTGCTGTCTGTGGGGCCGCGCCTGGCCCCGGGCTGCCACGCTGGCCGGGAGTGCGACGCCTAAGGCAAAGGCGTTGCATAGTAGTGTGCGGCGCCTTGCTGTCGGGCGCCACACGAAAGGGTCAGCAGCGTGAAATTTTTACGAAAGCAGTTCAAATTTTGAATTGTTTTCGTCCACAGGTCAAATATGTGTTTTTTGCCATCAGAGAGGCAGGTAGCCCCATAGTCCATTGGTGCCACAGTATGACTTCTTTTTTAACAGGGCCACAGTATGACTGGGGGGATGGCATGTGTTCCAAAAGGAGTACTATATCTTGCCACAGTTGCAGGAGATGATGTGTGATCGGCATGTAGAATAGTGGCTGCGGAATCATGCGCAACAGAGACAAGGTGTGTGACCAGTAGAGAGAAAGCCACTGCTTATTTGTGGCTTGGAGATGTGACTCTAAAGCTAGCATAGGTAGGCTGTTTAGTTTCGCAGCAACATGCCAAGTTGTAGATTTGAAAGCCAAGCTTGTACTGGGCTGAGGTTGTGTCTTATACTTGTTTTCCTTTTTCATATGATAGTAATCCCGCAGGGTTTCACTATTTTTGATTTCGAGGACAGAACAGAACAACATTGAGTACAGCCCAAAATTTAGTAGCTTCAGCCGACAAAACCACACATGCTTGGGCAGACCTATCGGTTCATCACAAAGTCCCTACATCATCCACGAAGTTCTGAACTCTGGCACATATAGACTGATGAATCCCAAGAGCAGCAAGATCTTGGATACCTCCTGGGACATTGCCAGCTGCGTCGCGTCGTTTTTATACATAGACCTTTGTATCTCTACTTTATATGTCTTAGTTCGATCCAACTTGTTTAGTTTGATCAATAATAAATAAACGGGATTGCTATTTCACATCTAGATGCAATATACTTACCTCACATTTTTGGGCTATAAGATTCGTGCAAACTGTTTTTTTAACACAGATTCGTGTAAACTGTTTGTCTAGTGCGGGCTGATGTTTCGGGGTCGCCTATTCCTCGCATTACGTGAGTCCGATCGGGTCTCTCGCTGAAGCGAACTCTGGGCCGGCCCGCGAGGCGTATATACAGCGTAAACCGAAAAAGTAAAAGTAAAAGGGAGTTCTAGATGCAATATACTTACCTCACATTTTTGGGCTATAAGATTTGTGAAAACTGTTTTTTTTAACACAGATTCGTGTAAACTGTTTGTCTAGTGCGGGCTGATGTTTCGGGGTCGCCTATTCCTCGCGTTACGTGAGTCCGATCGGGTCTCTCGCTGAAGCAAACTCTGGGCCGGCCCGCGAGGCGTATATACAGCGTAAACCGAAAAAGTATAAGTAAAAGAGAGTTCTAGGTTTCGAACCCTGCTCGCTTCTCTAGGAGGCGCTGTTGCTAGCCATCCCAGCTAGCAATACAAACATGCTCTATTAATAGATCAATGAACAAGGACTAACTGTCAATCAGACTTTACGTAGAAAATGTTTTTTATAAATTCTTAATCAATGGGTACAGAGAAAATGATTCTAATGTATACACAAAATCTATACAGAAAAAATACAAATGTGTATGGAAAAATTGATCATGTATTTTAAAACTGTTACTCAAGCATTTGAAAAGAAATGTTGAACAAGTATTTGAAAAATGTTGAATAAGTATTAAAACAAGTTGAACAAGTATTTAGAAAATGTTGAATAAATATTAAAAAATATTGAACAAGTATTTAAAAAATTGATGAATAAGTATTTAAAATGTTAAACAAGTATTAAAAATGATGAATAAGTATTAAAAAATGTTGAACGAGTATATGAAAAATGTTGAACAAGTATTTGAAAATGTTGAAGAAGTATTAAAATGTTATACTAATTATTGGATAAAATGTTAAATATGCATTAAAAATATTAAACAAGTATTTCAAATGTTGAACGCGTATAAAAAATGTTGAATAAGTATTTGGAAATTTTGATATAAGTATTAAAAATGTTGAACAAGTATTTGAAAAAATGTTGAATAAGTATTAAAAAATTTGAACGAGTGTTTGAGAAATGTAGAATAAGTTTAAAATATTGAAGAAGTATTAAAATGTTAAACAAATATTTGAAAAATGTTGAATAAGTGTTCAGACAATATTGAACATGTATACAAAACTGTTTGATCACTTATTGAAAGAATGTTTTTGACATATGCGAAAATGTAGAGTAAAAAAGAAAATAAACATAAGAAAAAACAAAACAAAAACAAAAAATGAAGAAGAAAAAAGAAAACCAAAAAAATGGAGAATAAAAAAGAAAACCAAACAAAAAATGAAGGAAAAAAGAAATTAAAAATAATACCGAAGAATCAAAATCCAAAAAAGAATGAAAAAACGGAGAAGAAAAAATAAAAGAAACAAAAAAAAAACCCGGCTCAAATGGCCTTAAGTAAGGCGTGCCCCATGTAGTTACCACAAATGAATCTTAGACGCACTGGCTACGAGCGCGGGTGAAAGTCCTGGCGACCAGAGATCAATTCCTGGTTCTCCCCTTTTCTATATTCTCGTTTTACTTTAATCCGCGCGCGAATGGGCCGGCCCGACTACCTTTGAACCTTCAGCCAGGCTTCTCTAGCGACTCGCTTAAAGTGAGAAATAGCGCTCGCGTGATGTTTCTCTGTTGCTGCGTTGCGTTTGTTTTTCCGGGCTGTGTTGTCGTGGCTGCTTATATGGGCCACATTGAGGTTGTTTCCCATGTTTTTCTCTGGAGAGCAACTAGTTGACGAGCGCTCCTCGCAACGATCACTTGCGGTGTCTCAGCCGACGCCACATGTCGCGCTCAGGGTGCTCCCTCTGGATTTTATTTTTTTATTTTTTCGCATGCATTTTCGGTTTTTTAAACGTTTGTTTTTCGACTTTTTGGTTTTCCACCGGCCTTCCTTACCTTTTGGAGAAAAAAAATTGCGCGAAAAAATGTGTTTTTCTTTCTTTCGCGAGAGGCACGGTTTTGTTTCCGCGAGAGGCACGATTTTGATTTTGCGAGAGGCGCTGCCATGCCTCTAGGAAACAGAAAAAAACGCATTTTCCATTTTTTTCCTTCCACAAGAGGCACGGCTTTGCTTCCGCGAGAGGCACGATTTTGTTTTCGCGAGAGGCACGGTCGTGCCTCTCGGAAACGAAAAAAAATACATTTTCTATTTTTTTTCCTTCCGCGAGAGGCACAATTTTGCTTCTGCGAGAGGCACGGCCGTGCCTCTCGGAAACAAAAAAAAACGTGTTTTCTATTTTTTTATTCCGCGAGAGGCATGGTTTTGCTTCCGCGAGAGGCACGGTTGTGCTTTCGTGAGAGGCACGGCCGTGCCTCTCGGAAACGGAACAAAACACGTTTTTTTATTCTTTCGCGAGAGGCACGGTTTTGCTTCCGCGAGAGGCACGGTTCTGCTTTCGCGAGAGGCACGGCCGTGCCTCTTTCTGAAAGGGAAAAAAACATGCTCCCGGTTCGGTTTTTCCGTCCGATTTTTTTCATGAAAAAAAAGTTCGTCAAAACCTATCAATATTGGATTTAGTTTTGAAGATCTTGACGCGAGGAATCCAATGGTGAAAACGGTTCGAGATTTGACTGCACGGTTTAAGAGATAAAACATTTTGAATAAACGGATATACGAAATAAAGGAAAACTTCCAGGTTGCGACAAGTGGTATGCATGCAGTGCACCACTTGTCGCAACCTGAGGAGGTGAGAGTGATCTTTGAAAGAAGTAATCCTTAATTAGTGATTTTGTTTTCTCTGGTTGTGATTTTTTGTTTTTGCAACGAAGCGACACGGCGATGAATTGAGTCAACAAAACATGTTTTATATGTGTGTATGTATGGCCTCTCCTATCCGTCCACTACTAATTTTTTTTCTTTTTTCTTCCCTCCCTTTTTTTATGTTTTACTTTATTATTTGTTTTAAATTCATGAACTTTCTCAAAATTTATGAGTTTTTTGTCGGTGTCAGTTGCCCATTATCAAACACGCAGCTCCAAGTGTCATCCTGCCCTGTAACTGTATGTCTTCAACGCAACTACAACTAAGGGGCGGAAGTGTTTTTGTCAGAGGGCACTTGCATGTCTCTTATTAGACACACAACTCCAAGCGTCACCCTCTGAGTGCAACTACATGTCTTTTAACAAGACTGTAGATTTGTGGTATTGACAGAAGTGTTTGTCATCAAAATTGTTTTAAATGGATTTACTAAATATTATCTAGATGAGATTTAGCAATTATGAATTATTTTAAATTCATGATTTTTTTAATTTCTATTTTCTCCCTTTTCATTTTTTTGTTTTTCCTTTTTATTTTTTATTTTTTTTAAATTCATGAACTTTTTTTTCACTCTGTCATATGTCCGCTTTAAATGCCATGCAAATCTTGATCGCGGGTTGTTTTGTCACGTGCATCCTGTGTCGTGCCATGTCTCTGATGTCTACTTGTTGACCTGTTCGCGTGTGCGTCTTTTGTTGGGCTGTTTTCGCGGCGCGATCTGGGTCCTGTTTCGGATTGGTTTGCTAATCTCTCATCTAAATGAGAGTTAACAATGTCTCATCTAACTCATATATTTGTTAGATACACGTGATTCTGAGTCGTGCTCATTGTCGTTGTGTCGTGTTTTCTGTCCGTCCCTCATGAAGCAGTGAGGCCCGATATGACTTTTTTAGTGGGCCGTTTTTATGTTTTGTGTATTGGGTTTATTTTGTGGGCTGTAGCTTTTTTGTGGAGGGCCACGTGTCTTTTTATTCCTTGTTTTGTTTTATGTTTGGTTTGACTGTATAGCTAGAGAAGAGCATAACTAGATTTTTTTTCCCTTTTCAGATTTGCTAAATCTAATCAAGATGAGATTTAGTGACGTCTCATCTAAGTCTATAACCATCCGATTTGTTTTCTTTTAATGTTTACAGAAACTCGATCATGCGCGCCTGTGTCAGCTCGTTCTTTTTTGTCGCGCGTCCTCTTGTCCCGTTTGTTTTGTGTCGGCATGTTCTCGCGATTTTTTTTCACATGGGCCCATATATGTCGTTGTTTTGGGGGGCTCGACGATGAAGCTTACCCCCCATCTTCTCACTGGCAGACCTTGACCCCTGTTATTTTGCCCGTGTTTTGTTTTTCATTCCAGTTGCAGGTCCACCCTTGACTCACACCTAGGCCCGTAGGTTGTTTCATCATAGTTCCAAGTCGACCCTTGACTCGCAACTGGGCTCGTAGTTTCGTAGTTGTCCCAGTGGCAAGTCCACACTCGACTCACAATCACGCTCGTAATTATCCGAGTTGCATGTCACCCCTCGACTCGCAACTTGGTCCTGTGTTTTATTTTTCATCCCAGTTGCAAGTCCATCCTTGACTCGCAAGTGGGCCCATAGTTTGTTTCATTCCAGTCGCAAGTCGACCTTTGACTCGCAACTTGGCTCGTAGTTTCGTCGCAACTGGGATAACTACGAAACTACGAGCACAATTGCGACTTTAGGATGGACTTGCAAATGGGATGAAACAAACTACGAGCCTAATTGCGAGTCAAGGGCGGACTTGCAGTTGGGAAACTACACAAAACTATGATATCATTTGCGAGTCGAGGATGGAGTTGCAATTGGGACAACAACAAACTAAGATCCCAGTTGCGAGTCGAGCATGGACTTGCAACTGGGATGAAAAACAAAACACATGCCTAGATGCAAGTCGAGGGTGGACTTGCAATTGGGTGAAACTATGAGCTCATTTGGGAGTCGAGGGTGGACTCGCAACCTGGCTCATAGTTTCGTAGTTATCCCAGTTGCAAGTCCACCCTTGATTCGCAAATGAGCTCATAGTTTGACCCAATTGCAAGTCCACCCTCGACTTGCATCTAGGCATGTGTTTTGTTTTTCATCCCAGTTGCAAGTCCACGCTCGACTCCAACTGGGCCACTTAGTTTGTGGTTGTCCCAATTGCAAGTCCACCCTCGACTCGCAAATGATATCATAGTTTTGTGTAGTTTCCCAGCTGCAAGTCCGCCCTTGACTCGAAACTAGGCCCGTAGTTTGTTTCATCCCATTTGCAAGTCCATCCTAAACCGCAACTGTGCTCATAGTTTCGTAGTTATCCCAGTTGCAAGTCCATCCTCGACTCACAACTGGGCTCATAGTTTTGTTGTTGTCGCAGTTGCAAGTGCACCCTCCGACGCAAAACTGGGCCCTCGGATTCTTTTCATCCTAGCTGCAAGTCCACCCTCAACTCGCAACCGGTATCGTAGTTTTGTGTAGTTGCCCCAGATGCAAGTCCGCCCTCGACACGCAACTAGGCTCATACTTTGTTTTTCGTCCCAGTTGCAAGTCCACCTTTGACTCGCAGCTAGTACTGTAGTTTATTTTTCATCCCAGTTGCAAGTCCACCCTCAACTCGCAACTAAGCTCGTAGTTGTCTCAGTTGCAAGTCCTCCCTCGACTCGCAAATGGTCTCATAGTTTTGTGTTGTTTCCCCAGTTGCAAGTCCACCCTCGACTCGCAACTGGGCAAGTAGTTTATTTTCATCCATGTTGCAAGTCCAACTACAACTCGCAAATGGGCTCAAAGATTTTGTTGTCACCTCAGTTTGCAAGTCCACCCTTGGCTGACAACTAGCGCCGACCCTTTTTTGTTTCCCCGTTCCTAGTTGAAAGCCCACCCTCTACATGTAATCGTTTTTTTTTTACTTTTTTGTTCCCTTAGTTACAAGCACCCTTGTTTTTGCGAGTAGGCTGCCCTCTGTTATTCTTCGCCCCAATTGCACGTCCACCACCGACTTGCAATTTGGCTCCAAGTTTTTTTATAGTACCTTTGTGTAGTTGCCTCAGTTGCAACTCAACCCCTTGACACGTAACTGAGCTCATAGTTTGTTGTTGTCCCAGTTACAAGTCCACCCTCGACTCACAACTAGGCCAGTAGTTTATTTTATCCCAATTGCAAGCCCACCCTTGACTCGCAACTGGGCATATTTTTTGTCTTTCATCCCAGTTATAAGTCCACCCTTGACTCGGAATTGGGACCGAAGTTTGTTTCATCCCAGTTTCAAGTCGACCCTTGATTCGCAACTAGGCTCATAGTTTGTAGTTGTCCCAGTTGCAAGTCCACCCTCGACTCACAACTGGGCTTGTAGTTCTCCTAGTTGCAAGCCCACTCTCGACTCACAACTAGGCATGTGCTTTGCTTTTCATCCCAGTTGCAAGTACATCTTTGACTCTCAACTGGGCTCATAGTTTGTTTCATCCCAGTTGCAAGTCGACCCTTGACTCGCAACTAGGCTCGTAGTTTTATAGTTGTCCTAGTTGCAAGTCCACCCTTGACTCGCAACTGGGATCATAGTTTTGTTGTTGTCTCAGTTGAAAGTCCACCCTCGACTCGCAACTGGGCATGTGTTTTATTTTTCATCCCAGTTGCAAGTCCACCCTCAGCTCGGAAATGAGCTCGTAGTTTGTTGTTGTCCTAGTTACATGTTCACCCTTGACTCGCAAATGGTATCGTAGTTTTGTGTAGTAGCCTCAGTTGCAAGTCCGCCCTTGACTTGCAACATGCCCATAGTTTGTTTCATCCCAGTTGCAGGTCCACCCTCATCTCGCAACTGGGCCCATAGTTTATTGTTGTCGCAGTTGCAAGTCCACCCCGACTCGCAACTAGGCCCATAGTTTGCTTTCATCCCAGTTGCAAGTCCACCCTCGACTCAGAACTGGCTTGTAATTTTGTTGTTGTCTCAGTTGCAAGCCTACCCTTGACTCGAAACTGGGCTCGTAGTTTCGTAGTTGTTCCAGTTGCAAGTCCACTCTCGGCTAGCAACTGGGCTCGTAGTTCTATAGTTATCCCTGTTGCAAGTCCACCTCTCTTCTCACAATTGGGCCCATTGTTTGTTTTCATCCCTGTGAAGTCACCCCTCGACTCGTAACTAGGCCTGTAGTTTTGTAGTTGTCCCAGTTGCAAGTCTACCCTCGTGTCGTAGCTGGGCCCATAGTTTGTTTCCATCCCAGTTGCAAGCCCACTCTTGACTCGCAACTGGAACTGTAGTTTGTTTTCATCCCAGTTGTAAGTCCACCCTCGACTCGCAACTGGGGCTCCTAGTTTGTAGTTGTCCCAGTTGCAAGTCCACTCCCGACTCGTAACTGGTATCGTAATTTTGTGTAGTTGTCCCAGTTGCAAATTCTCCCTCGACTCACAACTGGGCCCATAGTTTGTATTTCAACCCAGTTGCAAGTCCACCTTTGACTCGCAACTAGGCTCGTAGTTGTCCCAGCTACAAGTCCATCCTTGAATCGCAACTGGTCACGTAATTTTGTGTAGTTGTCACAGTTGCAAGCCCACCCTCAACTCGTAACTAGGCCCGTAGTTTTTTTTCATCCCAGTTGCAAGTCCACCCTCAACTCGCAAATGAGCTCGAATTTTTTTGTCGCCTCAGTCTTACAACTAGAATTGACCTTTTTTGTTCTCCGCTCCTAGTGTCAAGCCCACCCTCTACTTGAAATCGGGCTTTTTCCACCTCTTTTTGGTGCCTTAATTACAAGCCCACCCTTGTTTTTGCTAGTAGGCCGTTCTTTTTTATTCTTTGCCCCAGTTGCAAGTCCACCACTCACACGCAACTGGGCTCCAACTTTTTTTATCGTAGTTACATGTCCATCATCGACATGCAACTCGCGCCGACCTAACCCAGTTTCATGTCCAACCTCGACATGCAACTCACCCAGGCCCAGTTGCATGTCCACCCTCGACATGCAACTCGCCCAACCTGGCCCGGTTTCATGTACAACCTGGCCCAGTTTTTGTCCTAGTTGCAAGTCCAGCTTCAACCTACAACTAGGTCCGTAGTTGTTTTTCGTTCCTTTGCAAGCTCACCCTCGACTCACAACTGGGCCCCATAGTTGTTTTTATCCCGGTTGCAAACCTATCCTCAACTCACAACTGGACCTGGTAGTTGTTTTTCGTTCCTTCGCAAGCTCACCTTCGACAAACAACTGGACCCCATAGTTGTTTTTATCCCGGTTGCAAGCCTACCCTCGACTCACAACTGGACCCGGTAGTTGTTTTTGTCCCAGATGCAAGCCCGCTCTTGACTCACAAATTGACCCCATAGTTTGGTTTTTGTCCCAGTTACAAGTCCACCCTCGACTCGTAACCGGGCATGTAGTTGTTTTTGCCCTAGTTGCATGCCCACCCTCGACTCACAACTGGATCCCATAGTTGTTTTCGCCTTCGTTGGATGCCCACCCTTAACTCGTAACTAAGCCCGTTTTTTCGTTATCCTAGTTGCAAGTCCACCCTCGACTGGCAACTGGGCATGTAGTTGTTTTTGTCCCAGTTGCAACTCACCCTCGACTTGCAACTGGGACCATTGTTTATTTTTCATCTCAGTTACAAGTCCACCCTTGACTCACAGCTGGACCCGGTAGTTGTTTTTTGTCCCAGTTGCAAGCCCACCCTCGACTCACAACTGAATCCGATAGTTGTTTCTTGTCCCAGTTGCAAGCCCATCCTCGATTCGCAACTGGACCCCGTATTTTGGTTTTTGTCCTAGTTGCAAGTCCACCCTTGACTTGCAACTTGACATATAGTTTGGTTTTTCATTCTTTCTGAAGTTTAAACACCTAGCTGCAAGGTTCCTGCAAAAGTTCCAACCTGAAGAAATAAATAATTTAGATATCTAAAGTTGAAGTGTAACACCCTCCAGAAGTGAAACTGGAAGATGGTAGCATCGCCATATTGGATTCTCTATATCAACAAAACTACCATCAATACCAAATTCCAAAATTCAACATGAAAACCCATGGGATCAACCTTTCCTTGATCCATATCCAAAGCTGTCGGACGTCCCACGAGACCGACCCCCGCGTCCCCCGCTCGGGCGACTTGGGGGACTCCCCCTTGCGCCTACTCTCCTCCACCTCTGCCACTGGCCTCGCCGCTGTGGCGGCGGCCCTTGCCACCGAAGGAGGTTTGGGGAGATCTCGCGGTGGACGCGCTCTGGTCGGGTCGCTGTGGACGTCATGGTGGCGACCGCCGTCGAACTTGGAGCTGAGGAGGCACGGCGCATGCTCGGGCTGCAGGGAGGCGTCTCGATGGCGTTGGTGTAACGCCCAAGATGTGGTTTCTAATCCCTACAAAGACTTGCGATCTGTGCAGGTGCTAGAAGCACATTTGGTCACCCCAACATATGACTAATATCATACATGCAAGTGTCATATGTCTGTAACAAGGTGAACATCACAACAAATACAACTACTCATGCATAGAAGAGATAATATGAGAATACAATAGGTGAAATACAACTTACAGCTCATCTTCGATCCTTAAGGTATGTGTTGTGTTCCTCTTGGGTGTCGTTGGTTTTAGATTACAGTTTGTCTAGGACACATTTAGATGTGACATAATTAAGTCACGTCTAAGGTGACGTCATCTGTTTTGTTGGGCTGGGCCTTTAGTCGGTTGGGTTGTTTTGTGGGTTATTACTTCGCTAGGAACTTCTAGACTGGGCTTTTTCTTCTTTCTATTTGTTGGGTTGTGCTATACACATAAGTGACGAAAAGAAAACCAGAACAAAAATCTGGCTGGTAACAAAAAAAGGACAAAAAATAAAAATAAAAAAATGCACACAGAAACAACAGTTTTGTGGTCATCAAATGGCAACAACCCCCTTCCTACCCAATACAGTCACGTGGTGGGACATGTAGTTGCAGTCGTTTTGCAACTCTTGCAGTTGCATGTCTAGTGGTGGACATGCAACTGGCCGACAACCCCCTCCTTGCCCAGTTACAGACGCGTCGTGGGGCATGCAATTTGTAGTCGGGTTGCAGCACTTGTAGTTGCATGTCTAGTGGTGCACATGCAACTGGGTGACAACCCCACCTCCCACCCCCAGTTGCAGTCACGTCGGGGACCATCCAGTTATAGTCGGGTAACAACGCTTGCAGTTGCAAGTCTAGTGGTGGACATGCAACTGGCTGACAACCCCCTACCGGCCGAGTTGTAGTCGCATTGGGGGCCATGCAGTTACAGTCAGGTGGCAACCCTTGCAGTCGCATGTCTAGTGGTGGACATGCAACTGGCCGACAAACCCCCTACCGGCCCAGTTCTTGTCGCATTGGGGGCCATTCAGTTGCAGTCGGGTTGCAACACTTGCAGTTGCAAGTCTAGTAATGGACATGCAACTGACCAACAACCCCCCCTCCTGCCCTAGTTGCAGCCGCGTTGAGGGGCCGTGCAGTTGCAGTCGGGTTGCAACACTTGCAGTTGCATAATTCCAACGCTTTTTGCATCTTTATTTGTTCAAAATGCATTTCTGTTGGTCCATTTTTGTTTTACATAAAAAGAAAGTAGTATGGAAAAAATAGAAAACTATTAGTTGGCACACGTTTTATACATTTCTTCACCGGCGTATTGACTTGGAAAAAAATGAAATCGCAGCCAAAAAATAAAAGACAACCACAACGCGAGGCCCGCGCCAGCGAAAACTACGAGACAATAACTCTTTAAATGCGGCCCATACCCCGCCAACCCCCCAAAAAAAACAAAGGAGACAACCCACAGCCCAGAAAAAATATGAGTGGCTGTGTAGAAGGGGTGAGTCCCTTCATATTTCACAACCGATCCCGTTTCCACCCCCCGATCAAAAAAATTAAAATCGCAGCCCACAAAACAAAAAAGAAACAACCCACAGCCGAGCAAAAAGCCCACGACAGGGCAACTAAAAACCCAAACCCAGCCCAGTAGTTGTCCAGGAGCGTCGCTCGTGCGGTGGAGTGACAACGACAAATGGTGGAGCGACACGAATCTTGGCACTTTACATCGTGCGATTGTGCAGTTAGATATGCTATAAGGAGTTCAGAGTATGATAGGAACAAAAACAGATGCGTGAAATGATAGATTAGGAATGACATGCATGCTAGAAGTTGTGAGCAGTTTCATTTTTGAGGGAGATGTTTACCCTATAGTAGAACTCTTTCTTATGAATATTTCTTACTGTGCCAATCATGTTGCAGGCAAAGGAAATGGTTTTAGCTGTGATAGATGAAACAAATCTGAACTTATGTTCTGCTAAACATTCTACTTTTACCTATCTCAAAGTGATTCAGAATTGGACATGTGAATATTTGTGATGCTATCATAGTTTTCTTCACCGCTCCTTCGCTGTGCTTGAAGTGGTAGATTCATGTCATGTGTTGATGAACATAGTACAAAATATAAGCCCACGCCTCAAGATGTTTGCTGGTAGAACTGAACAGAAAAAAAAGGACAACTTATTGTTTGGCAAGTTTTTTAGCATCAAACTGTTATTAAGTTCAGTTGCCCATGTGTCTGATAAACTAGGTGTAAAAGTAATATATACATCCTCTTTTACTTGGTTTCTAAAGCAGACCCTTCAAGTGGAGGTCGATGAACTATCAAAATTGTATGGCTGTGTTTAGTAAGGTTGTCACCAAACACACATTATCCGCACTGTCCACATAAACAAACAAATGGCTGCCGTAAATGCCCACTTAATCTTTTGCGGTCATTGCGGACAAGAACCACTGCCTCGGGGGCGATAGTACTTACATTTTGATCACTGTGCACCCGCAAGTCAAGAACACGAATACGCACTGTACAAGCAGCACTGGCATTTTGATCACTGTGCACCTGCGAGTGGAGAACACGAATACGCACTATAGGAGAAGTAGAACTACAGCTCCTACCTCCAATATCCCCTTCGGCAACTTATATAAAAAAAAGAACAGAATAATATTCTAATAGAAGAGGCCCTCTGTGGGATTCGTGGCGGCGTCTTTCGGCTTCTCCTTCCCAAGTGGTTTCGTCCCCGGTGAAGAAAAAGACGGCTGGTGTTGGAGTCCCTGCAATGCTGGTGGGAAGAAGGGCCGGATTGCAATCTTCTTTTGCTGTTTAAGGTCCTTTGTGCTAAGTTTGTGGACTACGCTGTAATTTCAGTTTTTTCAGGGTCCCTTGTGTATCTTGTAACTCCACCACTGATGATTAATGCAGCTCTCTCGGGGTCCTTCGAGACCCCTCGCCTTGTTCAAAAAAAATCTAGTAGAAGAAGAAAAACAAAAAAGAGACTAATTAAACAAAAAAATCAGCATGTAAAAGTTTATACAATATAAAGAGACCCTGATATCCTCCACACGTTCGGTCGGGGAGAGCATCGACCGAACGACTTCATCAGCACACATCAGGCCACGTCACCGTATGCATGCACAAATGACGAAACTGATGACGTCAGCGGAAATCTTTTGGGTTTTCAGTTTTTAAAATATTTTATCTCTTAAATGAAAAATCTGATTGAAAAACCGTTTTCACCATTAAATCCGTCGCGACGAGATCTTCGAAACTAGATCTCATATCGATATATTTTGATGACTTTTTTTTTGGTTAAAAGTTGCCATGTCTATTGCACATAAATTGCCATGGTGTTTACACTGAAATTGCCAGGATATGTTTCAACAACTTTTTCTTCTACGTTTAAAGTAAATTTTGACATGTTATAAAAAAGGGTTATAAGAAACTAAAACTTGCCATGGTGAATTACTAAAATTTGCCATGATCCATGAAATAATTTTGACATGGTTCATAATTAAAAAGAAATCCGTCGTTAATTGCTTAAAAAATGCAAGGTAAATGACTCAAATTTGGCATGAACCATGCATCAACTAAAAATGCCATGGTGAATTACTTAAATTTGCCATGATCCCTGTACTAAATTTGCAATGGTTCATACAAATTTTTTTTATCATGGTCAAAAAACTAAAATTGCCATGGTCAAAATACTAAAATTGCCATGATCTATAAACTAAAATTGCCGTGATCTATAAACTAAATTTGCCATGATGAATTACTAAATATTGTCATGATCTATGAAGTAAATTTGCCGTGGTTAATTACTAAAAATTGCCATGGTCAATTAATAAAATTAGCCCTAAAAATAGTTGAAATACAATGGTAGCTTTAAGATCTAGAAGAAAAAAAAAGATAAAACATATCATGGCAAATTTAGTGTAAACACTATGACAACTTCAGTGTAAACATCATGGTAACTTTTGAACAAAAAAAAAGTCGTCGAAACATATCGATATGGGATCTATTTTTGAAGATCTCGTCGCGACAGATTTAATGGTGAAAATGGAATTTTAATCGGATTTTTCATTTAAGAGATAAAACATTTTAAAGTTCAAAAAACCAAAAAGATTCCGCTAACGTCATCTGTTTCGTTGTGTATGCATGCATGTGATGATGTGGCAAGATGGGTGGTGATGGGGGCGTTCGGCCCATGTTGCTTCGTGCCACACGTATGGCACTTATCATTTAGGATAAAGAAAACTACACTGAGACCTATCAGCGAAGCGCGACATGCCGCCGCGCACGACACCGCTAGTTTTTTTTTTTTTAAACTCGGCCCATGAGGATCTCGATTTTTTTTTAAAGAAAAGAGTTGCCCGGTTAATCTGCAGAAAACCAGGCAAAAATCATTAAAACATGCCCAGAAGGAAGGGCACACGGCCGATCTGGCACCCACAAGACCTACACACACCGCCGAGGAAAGGAAAAAATCGAGGCTGCCTGCAATGTCATCGTAATCACCTCTCCCCGAGCAAGCGACTCTGACTTCGCCACGGACGACCCATCAAGACCCCTCCAAACGAACGAAACACGAGGATCCTGCCGGCCAAAGCCAAACAGTCGCCCGCCGGAGTCGAGGACCAGGCAGCTCTGACTTTGATGATGAGCCTCGCAGGAGAAAAGTAGCACGCCTGGCACCGACAGAGTCCGACCTGCCCATCACCTGGTATCGTCGCTGTCGTGTCGCCCCGCAACGCCGCAGCTCCGACTTCACGCTCAGGAACATGCCAGACGATCGACGACGAAGGCAAGCCGAGACCCTGGACATCTTGCTACCATCATCGTCGCAACACAGGCGCAACGCCATTTCCGCACCGCCAGCCAGGCACCTGCCTACCACGATCTCGTGCATGTCCAGCCCCAAGGAAGTGCAAGACGGATCAAGGTCTTCAAAGCGGTGCCCCCAAGAGGGAAAACAACGTTGAAGACGCCGCCGCCGCCCGATCCCGCACAGGATCCTGGCTTTCACCCGAAGAGCTTGATCTGGGAGTAGAGGATGTGCGGATCTCCTCGACGATGCCTCCGAGAAGGGTTACAACGCCCACAGGCGTCGCCGCCGTCGGCCGGCAAGCATCGGCTAGGATTTCGTCCGGAGCACACAACCTCACCCCAACACAGTTGGCCGACGCCAACCAGCACCTCCAACACCTCCACTGGCCCGCACACCCCCAGCACAGTGACCACGCCAACGCCACGCTGGGCCACCACCTCCCTCGTCAACCGCAAAAGCAGGCGAGCCAGAGCAGACCATGTCGGCCAGATCTGGCGCCCGTCCCCACTACACAGCCACGCAACCACCATCAGCCGCCGCACATCACTTGAGCCGAGAGGGAGGGCTGCCACCCCGTCCCGGACCCACCGGATCAAGCTGTAGAGTCGAAACCCGCGCAGCCCGCCACGCCACGCCGCCCTAACGCCGGGAAACAGAGGCCAGCCATGGCAGCCGCCCCACCGACGCGCATGAGCCAGATCCGGCCGAAGCAGGCCAGATCTGGCGAACCAACACCTCCGAAGGCATGAGAGGCCGACCTGCGCGTGGATAGGCTCGCACAGGGCAGACAACGGGGCTGCCACCCCGCCCAGGCCTGGCGGAGAGGAGCCGTCGGGAAACGCCCAGGGAGACAGCGATGGCGCCGGAGATGCCATGCCTCGCAGCAGAGGGGGGCCGAGCCTACCCCACCGCAAGCTCCCATCGCCAGGCGAGGAGAGGGCCCCGCCGACGCCGTCCGTCGTGCCCGGAGGACACCGCTAGTTTGATATACATGTGAGTAGTTGCTTCGAAAGATAGGTACATAAGTGATGGATTCAACTTAGAAAAGGTTACCCTGGCATTCATTCATAGCTAGCAGCTAGCAGCTATCATTCATTCATAAGTGATATACATGTGAGTAGTTCCGAGTCTTTAGTCCCACACAAGTGCACGAACCAATACACCTCTTGCCGGCTTGCGTTTCTCTCATGTCTGTTCATTTCGTCTCCACAGGACAGTACGACTGGTACGTACAGTACAGAGATCGGTTTTGCGCATACCATGCGATGCACAGGACGTAGAGAAGAATAAGAATCGAGAAGAATCAACCAACCAGCGCGAAGCCACGAGGGAAACTAACAGAGGAACTGATATAACCCGGCTGAGACAAGAACACGCAAATTTAAGGCGGGGAGAGATCAAGCGACAGGCATGCCGAGACGGGAAACTGAAAATCCAAGCACATGCATGCAAGCCACGAGAAATCAAGAGATCTTCCAGGAACACGCACGCACGCCGAGGGAGTACTATTGCATATTCGTACTCCCTCCATTCCACAATGCAGTGCGCTCGCGCTTATCGAGATTCATGTTTGACCATAAATTAGACCAACGTGACCAACTATGGCGGGAGCAAAAATTATACCGCTGAATGGTCAAACTTGAATCTCGATAAGCGCGGGCGCACTACATTGTGGAATGGAGGGAGTATCTCATAAGGAAAAGTCGATGATGCGCTCTCGCGTCCGCGACGGGTGAGCACCCGCGGCGGCGGCGCCCCCGACCTCTCTCCTCCGGCCTCCCCCGCGACCACCTCGACCGGATCCGGTACCCCCTGTGCGTCCTCTCTCTTCTCCCGCTGAAGCCTAGCTCTCCCGTGCTCCCTAGAGCTCTTCCGTGCTGCCGGCGCCATGGCTCCTCGAGCTCTCCCCCAGCCGGCGTCCACGCCGTCTGCAGCGGCGACAGGCTCTCCATCCGTGCTGCTGCAGCCCGCTCACCGATCTGCTCTGGATGGGGGGCTTGTCCTGCCCGGCGACTAGCCTCCCCCAGCCGCGGCCACCATGGCTCCTCGAGCTCTTCCCCGGCCAGCGTTCAGGCCGTCAGCAGCGGCGGCAAGCTCTCCGTCCATGCTGCTGCAGCCCGTGCCCCGGTCTGCTCTAGATGAGGGGCTTGTCCTGCCCGGCGACCAGCCTCCCCCAGCCGCGGCCGTCATGGTGCAGCGGCTCCGTGCACTTTCGGTCGTCCATGAGTCCTAGGCTCTCCTGCTGCCTCGGCCACCGGCCGTCCCTGTCGCGTCCCCGCAAGCCATTGTTGCTCAGGACGGCGCCCTCGTCCAGGTGGCCTCCGGTGGTATCATCCCTTGTGAGATGATGCAGGGGCCCAACCCCGATGGCCTGTCTGGGCGGCCTGTGATGTGGGTCTCCCTCGCCAGCGACAATTGATCAGCTCCGAGCGCTCGGCCGTGTGTGGGGTGGGTGGCGGTGGCGGATGGAGGATGGCAGGAGGTGTTGCCGCGGCGTGGCCCGCGGCGTCCGGCGCCACCTGCCCCGACGATGACTCCCCGTCCCATCCCCGCTTGGCTTCATAGTAGATGCTGCAGATGCCTCGCTCCTAGACATCGTGTGGGCTGGCTGCAGAGATCCCCTTCGATGCTCCCGCTGTTTGGAGAACGGTCACCGTGCGCGGGGGTGCCGCAACCGATGGCACGCACTCAGCTCGTTGGCATGCCTTGTCGTGCCGCCTGTGTTCCCCCTCAACACCGTGCATCATCAAGCTCCAGTTTCATGTGAGGGTCCGATAAAATCCGCGCTTTCCTGCAAAGCGCTTTGCCGAGGGTCTTGGGCGTCAATTGTTTCTGCCATTGCTGGCTCGACAACACCGTCTGATGTGGTGTTGCAGTCCGCCCTGGCGGATCAGACCGTGTTGCCGCAAGGCTGGCTGGTGCGGGTTGAGAGCTTTCTGGAGCTGGCGAAGGTGGCTCTGGGCAGGCTCTCCCTTATGCCGGCTATGTTGGAGACCACTGCGATGTCGTGTCCTCCTGATGTGGCCGGTGTTGGCTCCGTTGAGGACAGTGGGGCGGAGCTATATGGATGTCTCTCCCCTCGTGTTGGGGTCAGTTCATCTCCATTGTCTGCCTTATCCCCCGGGTTGCCTACCTCTGAGGGCGAGTCCATCGCCATGCTTGTGAGCCCGGTGCTGCAAATCATGCCCGAGCATCGGGAACTATGTCTGAGCCCTGCTTCACCTCTGTTAGTAGATCATATGAAGGTGGACTCTTCAACGACCTCGTGTGAGGGATAGACTTCAACTCTATCTTGTGAGCAACCGAAGGTGCCTGAGTCCATCGTGCCGGTGGTTCCTGTGGTGGATGATGTTGATGCGGCGGGTGTGTTCACACCTGCTCCTATGAGCCTCTTGGTTGACGACAACTACACCAAGAAATACAACGAGTTCTACGAGTTCTTGGACAAATGGGCGGCTGATCATCCTGGATCAGGCAAGACAAGTGTCTGCCTCCCAAAGGAGAAACCAATCAGGGAGAAACCAAAGAGGAACAAAAGCAAGAAGGGTGGCGCCACTGGGAAGGCGTCCGCGATTTCATGATGGAGTGTGCTCGGTTATTCGGGCGGTCAGTGTGGCTTTGGGTCTCCGAGTTGTCATTGTCGATGTGCTCGTCAGGGGCTACGTTGTGTCGTGCAAGGTTCGAGAGTTGCGATTGTTGTGTGTTGAGAGTGTTTGGCGGGCTGACTGTGCGGTTTTGGTGTTTCGTGCTTTGTGAGTAGTTCGCCAATGGGTTCTCTGTTTCGGTTTTCGCCCATTTTTTCATAAATTAACCGGGCAACTCTCTTCTTCCTAATTAATAGACGAGGTAAATCTATTGCCTCCATTTTAAAAAAAAAATCTGGTTACAATTGAACTAACAGAACAGAACAACTAGTCAAGCATTAGACTTGTCTACATGCATGCATGCACACAGTTGCACAGAGCTCCGATGGATCAGTTGACCGTCGATCCATCAGCTCTTGCTCTTCTCGTACCTCGCCTCCTCCGCAGGAGTCTCCGGCGCCGGCGGTGTCGATGACGATGATCTTCCAGCCTAGGCGACAACCTCGTACCTGAGTACTCCTGTTGAATTTGTGTTTTGGATTTGCACCTTAAGTTCGTAGTCGCATTCGAATGGACAAAATGATGTGTCGCAGTGGCGGAGCTACGTGGCCTCGGAAAAAATTGTGAATTTTTTTTTTAGAAACATAGTACAAATGCAGACACTCACAACACATGCACACTCATCCCTATGAACACACGTATGCACACCATATCCCTATGAGTATCTCCGAGAGACTAGCCTGCAGATCTTGAGATTGATGAAGTCGCCACAGGCACCTCGTAGTTGACCTGCAGGTCATGCCAATACCACTGAAAGAATAGTGTGGGAAAGCATTGGTTCGACCACAAGAAATCTAACCATGTAAGCTATGTTTAGTCTGCGTGAAGAATTTTTTTTAGAGGGCTTAGATTGGAAAAATATATATAGTCTTCTTGTCTAGCTCCGCCACTGATGTGTTGGCCCTTCGATTAAGCTATTTTGCTTTTGTGTACTTCAAGGATTATTAACTTATTCCCGCAAAAAAAAAGAGGATGATTTACTTAGAAAAGCTGAGTGGATTCGGAGCTAGCTTTTTTTGTATGATGATGACAAAGAACACAAGAAGAGTGAGCGGCTTTTGAAAGGCCTGACACGGCGATGTTCTCTGCCGGCGATGACAAAGGACGCTAGTCCCAGCCTGCCACGGCGGCCAGTGTCCGGTCAGCAGCATGCATGCCACGGTCTCAGGGAAGCCAGTGAGCATACACCGTGACACAACGTTATTGGCCAAGATGATTGGACGAAAGCAAACCCTGCAGCTACATATCTATGTGCATTTTGTAAGTGCACGTGACTGCTGTAACAACTACTCTGTTAATTCGTAGCTTTGGCTCCATTTCTGAGCTCTTCTTCCTCCTTTACTTACTTTGTAAATTCTCCTTCTTAATTAACGAAATCAAGGGCCGCGTGTGATTTCATCAAGAAAAAAATTTATTGTCGGATCGGAGAGAGGGAGAGGGCGACCGAATCACCAGAACTCGTGAACCTACCTCGTTACTCCATTTATGACATTTATCACCATCCTATGTAATTGTGAGACAGCAGTTGTGACAGACAGACACCCCACTTTAACATTTGCTGTCGGTCAGATCACCTATAGTAGCAAGGGCATCTTCCGATTACCAATGCTAGCTTGGTCGACCCAACACTGAATATAGTGGTGATTGATATTGTTCCACGGACGGACGGACTTGTCGTCCCGGCGAAAAAAGGAAATCGCTGGTGTAGACGATCAATCAATGCCGTGGTGTGAGAATATACATATATAATACATACTCCCCCCGTCTCATAATATAAGATATTATTACAACCGATATACTAATAACATCTTATATTATGGGACGAAGGTAGTACATGTATGGGTTTCGACCAGACCATATAAGTAAGTAATATGCCGGCCGGAATGCGAACGTTCGTCCCAGCATAGCATACAGAGCGACACGGATGGATCCGGCACCCTATACGCACGCATCTGGGTGCATTCGCTTGTCCGAAACTCTAACGATCTGCTCTACGAGTTCCGAAACACAAAGATAAAGAGGTGGGGTACCTTAAAAGGAGGCGGTGAAGTAGACACTCCCTAGAATAATCAACCAACCAGCACAACACAAAATAAAGCCACGAGGGAGAATAACAAAGTACTAATATAACCCGTCGCCGGGGAGAAGAGATCAACAGATCAACATATAGATGGGAGACTGACAAAAATATAAGAGATCTTCCAAAAACACCGACGTGCGGTGCGAGAACTGAAACCTGGTTACAATCAATCCAACCAACAGAACAGCTAGCCAAGCATTAGACTTGCCTACATGCATGCATTGCGCACAGCTCCGACAAATCAGTTAACCCGTCGATCCATCAGCTCCATCTTGCTCTCCTTGCACCTCGCGGCGCCTCCTCCGCTGGACTCCATCCACAGGAGTCTCCGGCGGATGATCTTCGCGCCCAGGCAACCCCAGCGGCGCCATTGGACTTCAGAGATTTGCGGTGTTGCACTTGCACAAGACAGGATTTGTGTGTCTGCCTCTCTCACAAGTGATGCGACAGCCCCTTGTCATTGCTACAGAAGAGAGGGAAGACGAGGGAGAGGAGAGGAGCAAGTGAAGTAATGTGAGGGTCACAACTCCTCGCTGCTGGAATTTAAAGGTCACACCTCGCTGATCATCCACTGTGTTATTTTTTCTTTATAGATCAAATAAACATCATGGACGCTACTGAATCATTGCTGTTCAGTACCTCTTGCGTGGCATTTCTTCTCTCTCTATTTCGGTAGCTAAATCATTGAAACTCGAAAGATATTTGGTTTAAAAACCAGAGTATTGCTTGGAGAACATAAGCATGTAGGTCAGCAGCGCCATCCATCCACTCAAAAGAAAAGGAAAACATAAACTTGTACTTGAAATAATATGAGATAATATTGTGCCTACCTAAAATCTTGCGCTCCGTAGTGAATGAAATGATAAGATACACGTCCTTGTTAGGTGCTAATTTAATTAGGCTCATGATTATCAGTACTAGTAGAACCGTGCAGCAGAAGGTGTCGGTCGCCAGTGAGAGCTGACGTCTTGAGTGAGAAAGCTCTACTTTTTACCCCATAAAATGGCAAATGTTATCTGGCTAGCTAGTAAACCTCCGCAAAAAACACATATTTGACCTGTGGACGAAAACAATTCAAAATTTGAACTGCTTTCGAAAAAAATTCATGCTGCTGACCCTTTCGTGTGGCGTCCGACATCCAGGCGCCGCACCCTACAGTGCAGCGCCTTTGCCTTAGGCGTCGCACCCCCGGCCAGCGTGGCAGCCCGGGGCCAGGTGCGGCCTCACAGCCAGTAGTGCAGCGCCTAACCGCTGGGCGCCACACAATGTAATGTGCAGCGCCTATCGCTTGGGCGCCGCACTTGTAATGTGCAGCGCCCAGTCCTTAGGCGCCGCACTGTCTGTTTGTCACTTAGGCTGGCCCCACCCCCTGACCCCACCCACCCCCACCCCACACACCCCACCCCCACCCCACACACCCCCACCCCACCCAATCCTTGAAGCTAAGCGCCCCCACCTCTCTCCCCCTCTCCCCCCTCTCAAATCCTTCTCAAATCTTGCAAATCCGGAGTATTTGTCCGTGGATTTCGAAGCCAACCCCTCCCTTAAGGTAATCTCCTCCGATCCCCTCTTTTTCATCCATAGGAATTGTCACATTTGCTCAAATCTTGCTAGTTTGGGGAAACCCTAGTTTTTGCTTGGATTTGGAAATTTGTGTTCAAACATGTTATGTTTCTTTGCTAATTTTGTAGGGTTAGGCTTCAGACTATGCTAGGGTTAGGGTTATGTGTGTTTTTATGTTGGGGTTAGGGTTAGGGTTATGCTATTGTTAGGGTTGTGGTTATTGTTAATTGGCGGTTAGGGTTATTGTTTCATATCTATGTTAGGGCTTATGTATTTTGTGCAAATATTTGGTTAAGTACTTACTTGATATATGTGTGTTTTTGATTATTGTAGGGATGGGAAGAACATGTGTTTATGTTCATCATGTGGATAAAGAGGCCTTTTTGAAAGGCAATGTTGAGCCGGACCCGGATGAGCTTGACATGGTGTTTGAGAGTAGTCCTAGCTATGCGGAGCTCTTGGAACAAGTGAGGAAGGATTTGAATTGGATGGACCCAAGTGATGTTGTTGAGTTCGAGGGAAGGCATAATGTTGGTTTTGGAATGCACATCCGTTGGAAGACAATGCGTGTGAACTCCGAGCAACGTTGGGTTGCATACAAGGAGACGGTTGCCGAATCTCTAGACAAGGCTCTTGAGTTATTTGCCTCCAAGAAGGTTGAATCTAGTTTGCATTTGGACTTGAACCGGAACCCCTCCCCGTTGGTTGCTAGTACTCCCCCACCCATGAACCAAGATCAAATGGGTGAACCTCATTTGACGCAACAAGATTGGCCAACATTGAGCCTGATTTTAAACAACCAAAATGAAGCTTTTGAAGAGGAGAATGATGAGTATGAGGAGGATGACAACAAAGTTGATCTCCATGACAACAATGTGGGTGATCTCGACCAATACCATGTGCAAGAGACAATGGACCAATCCATCCCTTTTTCCCGTGCATATGCATCGGACTCGGATGACGATGGTCCCGATGAAGAAATTGATGAAGAGGGGTTCACGCCGAAGGAGGCCGAAGCATTTAAGAAGGTATTCCGGCGGGATCACAAGACACCATTGTTCAAGGATCTTAGTCTCGCGGATGAAGCCGTTGTGGATGGTGACAAATGTATATCTCTTGGAGCTAGGCCAAGTTCTCACCGTGATTTGGAAGACGGCAAGAACGGGATATATCCCGGTTGTGAGTTTGATTCCATCTTGGAATTGAAGATGTGGCTCCACAACTACTCGGTTACGCATTATCGTCCACATAGAGTGGCCAACTCGGACGTCAATATGCGTTACACGGTTAAATGTGAAGTGCCAAGATGTCCATGGATTGCATGTGCAAGGCCATGGAAAGGAGGTCCCACTTGGCGCATAGTGAGTTGTCTACCAAATCACATGTGCCGGCACAAGAATGCGGATGGCGAGCTTGTGTACCAACAACACAGACAATTCACATCCGAGTTCATCGCTTACTGGCTTTCCAACCAAATATCCACACTTCCAACAATGAGCATTAAGAGTGTCATTGACCTTGTGAAAGCCATCTTTCATTACAAGATCAAGTACGGCAAGGCATGGAAGGCGAAGCAAGCCGCATTCAAGATGTTATATGGCAATTGGGAGGAAGCATACAACCGACTCCCTAGGTTGTTGTTAGCTATGGCCGCCACAAACCCAGGCATGGTTCATGTGGTCGAGCCTCATGGGCACCAAACATTGATTCACAACGGGAGGACCGTCCGAGTATTTGGCCGTGCATTTTGGGCCTTTGAGCAATGCGTGAGAGCTTTTGAGCATTGTCAGCCCATCATCGCCATTGATGGCACATTCTTGACCGGATAATACAAGGGCACTATTTTGGTTGCAATAGCAAGTGATGCCAATAACCGAGTGTTGCCTTTGGCTTTTGCTCTGGTTGAGGTGGAGAACAATGACAACTGGGAGTGGTTCTTGCGTCAATTGAGAACAAGGGTATTACCGGCTGAAAGGGAAATTTGTGTCATATCGGATCGCAATCCAGGAATTCTAAACGCGGTGGTGGTTGACATTCCCGGTCATGCAAAGTTGCACCATCGATGGTGCATGAGGCACTTTTGTGCAAACTATTATAGGGCATGTGGTATCAAGGAGTTGGCCGATGATCTTCAAGATTGTTGTCTCACTTTCTCTGACAGGCGGTTCGCCAACTTGTACAATGCATTGCTCACACACAAGAAACTTGATCCCGGTGGTCTTGACTTTCTCAATAGGAACATTGTAGATAGGGATAAGTGGGCACGTGTGTTCGATGAAGATGGCCGGAGGTACGGTCAAATGACAACCAACATGGCAGAATGCTTCAATAAGGTGTTCAAGGGTGTACGTGCATTACCCGTGACGGCAATAGTTCAATACACATTTGACAAGATGAATGCGTACTTTTTAAAGTACTCAATGGAGACGGATAAGCAGATTGCTGGTGAGAACAAGGAAAAGCACAAGTATAATTTCCCACCAAAGGTTGAACAATGGTTGGAATTTCAATCACGGAAGGCAGATTCCCAAGAAGCTGTACTATATGACGACAACGATTAGATGTTTGAAGTGAAAGAGCCTGGAGGAACCACAAACGATGGCCACCAACACGGAGGCCGGGCTTTCAAGGTCTCCCTAACACGGTGTGATTGTACTTGCATGAGGCCATCGTTGCTTCATCTCCCATGCTTGCACTTGTTAAACGCATCCTGTGTTAGGAATGCGGACGCCAATCACCCTCTTACCATGCGGGAGTCCGAGTTCTCAATCATGACGGTAAAGAATACATGGGCTCCCCGGTTTCAGCCATACTTGGCAATGTACTTTTGGTACATGAGATTGACATCGTTCGTCATCTCGGATACCACAACCCACTTGTAAGCCCAAGTGGGGCGCCGTAATTCGCCATCTTCATCCCAAGGATTAAACTTGACGCTCTTCGGGCATCCAACAGGCAGACGCTCCCAGCTCCATACAGAAAGTAGAAGCATATTACCACCTATGCCTGCACTATCTGTGATCCTGCAACACGCATCGTCCAGCTGCATATGAAAGAAAACAATGTTAACTTGACAGCAAGGTTGCATTGCTAATGAAGAAATGAATTGATAACAAAACAAACCAACTACCTGTCGGTACAAGTAGGCAAGAGTCGCTGAACCCCAGCTCCATCCGCTATCGAAGACGGTCAACGCCTTCAGCCACATCCATGGAGCGTTCTTGCCTGTGGAGTCAGGAAACAAAGTCCTCGAGACAACGTACCACATATAGACACGAGCATCTGTCTGTATCACATCATCAGTGGCATCCGCAGGGCAATGCGCAAAGTTGCTTTGAATCCACCTGAAAGCAGCTCTGGCTGCTTTCCTTTCCTTCTTCTTCTTCTCTTCTCCCTCCTCTACATCAGCCTCAGCCTCGGTAGGAGCCATACCGATAAGAGCAATCATCTGCTCGCGCCACCCATCAGAATCGGTGCTCATACATAGAGGCCTCCCATCGATAGCAAGCCCGGTGATCAAGGCGACATCCTCGAGCGTCACGGTCATCTCCCCAGTCCGAAGATGGAAATTGTGCGTCTCCGGCCTCCACCGATCAGCAAGAGCGGACACCAGTGGAGCGTTGAGGTTCGGCGTGGACCGGCTGACCAACTGAATCCACGGGAGGAGTCCTGCCTGCTGGATGTAGGGTGTGTACCGCTCATCGTAGGGCATGGCAGGACCAGAGACCCCGTGATACCGAATCTTCAGAGGTTCAAGCTTCTGCAAAAAACAAGTAATGACAAATCTTAGGCCATGTCAATTTCAACTAAAGGCAAATTTACAAAATATTTAGATTACTCATTATTACCATCTCCTTCGCGCGCATCATGTAGGCCCGATGTCGTGTGTCGTAGGCATCGTCGAGAAGCCAAACCATCCTTATAAAGTTCAAACAATAAACATATATGAGTTCATCTTCATCTCAAATATCGGTATACACTAAACATCTCATATGTGTTCATCTAAACATCTCATATATATTCATCTACAAGAATCTCAACATCTCCTTCTCACACAATGAATAAATGATTGTAAATTCTCATATATATCTCGTATGTCATATGTGTTCAAATAAGTCAACATCTCATATTTCAAATAAACTCAACATCTAATATATATCTAAAAAAACTCAACATCTCATATATAGCTACAAAACTCAACATCTCATAATTATCTACAAAACTAGGCATCTCATATATATCTAAAAAAAATAAACAATCTAGGTTTCACTAACAAGAATCATATAGTACCACTATGGCTACACATCCTCCATCACAACACCCAATCTTGGACAAATAAAGATCCAAACCAAGCAAATCAAGGGTTCCACCCAATCTTGGACAAATCTCTAAAATTGCAACGAATTTATGGAGGAAAAGAAAGGGAACGGAGGAGTTTACCTAGTAGGAGGGATTGGAGATCGAATCCACGGCTTAAATCTTTAGACCTGAGAGGGGTGTGGGGGGCATCCGAAGGGGGCGCCGCCGCTGCTCTCTGTTCCAGAGAACAACTCCCTGGAGAGAGGGAAGAACTGACTGGGAGGGGCTGGCCCGATGCGGCTTAAGTCACAGTGCAGCGCCCAAGCGATAGGCGCTGCACATTACACTGTGTGGCGCCTAGCGGTTAGGCGCTGCACTGCTGTCTATGGGGCCGCGCCTGGCCCCGGGCTGCCACGCTGGCCGGGAGTGCGACGCCTAAGGCAAAGGCGCTGCATAGTAGTGTGCGGCGCCTTGCTGTCGGGCGCCACACGAAAGGGTCAGCAGCGTGAAATTTTTACGAAAGCAGTTCAAATTTTGAATTGTTTTCGTCCACAGGTCAAATATGTGTTTTTTGCCATCAGAGAGGCAGGTAGCCCCATTGTCCATTGGTGCCACAGTATGACTTCTTTTTTAACAGGGCCACAGTATGACTGGGGGGATGGCATGTGTTCCAAAAGGAGTACTATATCTTGCCACAGTTGCAGGAGATGATGTGTGATCGGCATGTAGAATAGTGGCTGCGGAATCATGCGCAACAGAGACAAGGTGTGTGACCAGTATAGAGAAAGCCACTGCTTATTTGTGGCTTGGAGATGTGACTCTAAAGCTAGCATAGGTAGGCTGTTTAGTTTCGCAGCAACATGCCAAGTTGTAGATTTGAAAGCCAAGCTTGTACTGGGCTGAGGTTGTGTCTTATACTTGTTTTCCTTTTTC
>CM022300.1:605348491-605568750 GCA_011799875.1 Thinopyrum elongatum | reverse complement strand
TGCTCGTTGTCGTTGTGTCGTGTTTTCTGTCCGTCCCTCATGAAGCAGTGAGGCCCGATATGACTTTTTTAGTGGGCCGTTTTTATGTTTTGTGTATTGGGTTTATTTTGTGGGTTGTAGCTTTTTTGTGGAGGGCCACGTGTCTTTTTATTCCTTGTTTTGTTTTATGTTTGGTTTGACTGTATAGCTAGAGAAGAGCATAACTAGATTTTTTTTCCCTTTTCAGATTTGCTAAATCTAATCAAGATGAGATTTAGTGATGTCTCATCTAAGTCTATAACCATCCGATTTGTTTTCTTTTAATGTTCACACAAACTCGATCATGCGCGCCCGTGTCAGCTCGTTCTTTTTTGTCGCGCGTCCTCTTGTCCCGTTTGTTTTGTGTCGGCATGTTCTCGCGATTTTTTTTCACATGGGCCCATATATGTCGTTGTTTTGGGGGGCTCGACGATGAAGCTTACCCCCCATCTTCTCACTGGCAGACATTGACCCCTGTTATTTTGCCCGTGTTTTGTTTTTCATTCCAGTTGCAGGTCCACCCTTGACTCACACCTAGGCCCGTAGGTTGTTTCATCATAGTTCCAAGTCGACCCTTGACTCGCAACTGGGCTCGTAGTTTCGTAGTTGTCCCAGTGGCAAGTCCACACTCGACTCACAATCACGCTCGTAATTATCCGAGTTGCATGTCACCCCTCGACTCGCAACTTGGTCCTGTGTTTTATTTTTCATCCCAGTTGCAAGTCCATCCTTGACTCGCAAGTGGGCCCATAGTTTGTTTCATTCCAGTCGCAAGTCGACCTTTGACTCGCAACTTGGCTCGTAGTTTCGTCGCAACTGGGATAACTACGAAACTACGAGCACAATTGCGACTTTAGGATGGACTTGCAAATGGGATGAAACAAACTATGGGCCTAATTGCGAGTCAAGGGCGGACTTGCAGTTGGGAAACTACACAAAACTATGATATCATTTGCGAGTCGAGGATGGAGTTGCAATTGGGACAACAAAAAACTAAGATCCCAGTTGCGAGTCGAGCATGGACTTGCAACTGGGACGAAAAACAAAACACATGCCTATATGCAAGTCGAGGGTGGACTTGCAATTGGGTCAAACTATGAGCTCATTTGGGAGTCGAGGGTGGACTCGCAACCTGGCTCGTAGTTTCGTAGTTATCCCAGTTGCAAGTCCACCCTCGATTGGCAAATGAGCTCATAGTTTGACCCAATTGCAAGTCCACCCTCGACTTGCATCTAGGCATGTGTTTTGTTTTTCATCCCAGTTGCAAGTCCACGCTCGACTCGCAACTGGGCACTTAGTTTGTTGTTGTCCCAATTGCAAGTCCACCCTCGACTCGCAAATGATATCATAGTTTTGTGTAGTTTCCCAGCTGCAAGTCCGCCCTTGACTCGAAACTAGGCCCGTAGTTTGTTTCATCCCATTTGCAAGTCCATCCTAAACCGCAACTGTGCTCATAGTTTCGTAGTTATCCCAGTTGCAAGTCCATCCTCGACTCACAACTGGGCTCATAGTTTTGTTGTTGTCGCAGTTGCAATTGCACCCTCCGACGCAAAACTGGGCCCTCGGATTCTTTTCATCCTAGCTGCAAGTCCAACCTCGACTCGCAACCGGTATCGTAGTTTTGTGTAGTTGCCCCAGATGCAAGTCCGCCCTCGACACGCAACTAGGCTCATACTTTGTTTTTCGTCCCAGTTGCAAGTCCACCTTTGACTCGCAGCTAGGACTGTAGTTTATTTTTCATCCCAGTTGCAAGTCCACCCTCAGCTCGCAACTAAGCTCGTAGTTGTCTCAGTTGCAAGTCCTCCCTCGACTCGCAAATGGTCTCATAGTTTTGTGTTGTTTCCCCAGTTGCAAGTCCACCCTCGACTCGCAACTGGGCCAGTAGTTTATTTTCATCCATGTTGCAAGTCCAACTACAACTCGCAAATGGGCTCAAAGATTTTGTTGTCACCTCAGTTTGCAAGTCCACCCTTGGCTGACAACTAGCGCCGACCCTTTTTTGTTTCCCCGATCCTAGTTGAAAGCCCACCCTCTACATGTAATCGGTTTTTTTTTACTTTTTTTGTTCCCTTAGTTACAAGCACCCTTGTTTTTGCGAGTAGGCTGCCCTTTGTTATTCTTCGCCCCAATTGCACGTCCACCACCGACTTGGAATTTGGCTCCAAGTTTTTTTATAGTACCTTTGTGTAGTTGCCTCAGTTGCAACTCAACCCCTTGACACGCAACTAGGCTCATAGTTTGTTTTTCATCCCAGTTGTAAGTCAACCCTTGACTCGCAACTGGGCATGTAGTTTGTGTTTCATCCAAGTTACAAGTCCACCCTCGACTCGCAACTAGGCTCATAGTTGTCCCAGTTGCAAGTTCACTCTCAACTCGCAACTGGGCCCGTAGTTTGTTTTCATCCCACTTGCAAGTCCACCCTCGACTCGTAACTGAGCTCATAGTTTGTTGTTGTCCCAGTTACAAGTCCACCCTCGACTCACAACTAGGCCAGTAGTTTATTTTATCCCAATTGCAAGCCCACCCTTGACTCGCAACTGGGCATATTTTTTGTCTTTCATCCCAGTTATAAGTCCACCCTTGACTCGGAATTGGGACCGAAGTTTGTTTCATCCCAGTTTCAAGTCGACCCTTGATTCGCAACTGGGCTCATAGTTTGTAGTTGTCCCAGTTGCAAGTCCACCCTCGACTCACAACTGGGCTTGTAGTTCTCCTAGTTGCAAGCCCACTCTCGACTCACAACTAGGCATGTGCTTTGCTTTTCATCCCAGTTGAAAGTACATCTTTGACTCTCAACTGGGCTCATAGTTTGTTTCATCCCAGTTGCAAGTCGACCCTTGACTCGCAACTAGGCTCGTAGTTTTATAGTTGTCCTAGTTGCAAGTCCACCCTTGACTCGCAACTGGGATCATAGTTTTGTTGTTGTCTCAGTTGAATGTCCACCCTCGACTCGGAACTGGGCATGTGTTTTATTTTTCATCCCAGTTGCAAGTCCACCCTCAGCTCGGAAATGAGCTCGTAGTTTGTTGTTGTCCCAGTTACATGTTCACCCTTGACTCGCAAATGGTATCGTAGTTTTGTGAAGTAGCCTCAGTTGCAAGTCCGCCCTTGACTTGCAACATGCCCATAGTTTGTTTCATCCCAGTTGCAGGTCCACACTCATCTCGCAACTGGGCCCATAGTTTATTGTTGTCGCAGTTGCAAGTCCACCCCGACTCGCAACTAGGCCCATAGTTTGCTTTCATCCCAGTTGCAAGTCCACCCTCGACTCAGAACTGGCTTGTAATTTTGTTGTTGTCTCAGTTGCAAGCCTACCCTTGACTCGAAACTGGGCTCGTAGTTTCGTAGTTGTTCCAGTTGCAAGTCCACTCTCGGCTAACAACTGGGCTCGTAGTTCTATAGTTATCCCTGTTGCAAGTCCACCTCTCTTCTCGCAACTGGGCCCATTGTTTGTTTTCATCCCTGTGAAGTCACCCCTCGACTCGTAACTAGGCCCGTAGTTTTGTAGTTGTCCCAGTTGCAAGTCTACCCTCGTGTCGTAGCTGGGCCCATAGTTTGTTTCCATCCCAGTTGCAAGCCCACTCTTGACTCGCAACTGGGACTGTAGTTTGTTTTCATCCCAGTTGTAAGTCCACCCTCGACTCGCAACTGGGGCTCCTAGTTTGTAGTTGTCCCAGTTGCAAGTCCACTCCCGACTCGTATCTGGTATCGTAATTTTGTGTAGTTGTCCCAGTTGCAAATTCTCCCTCGACTCACAATTGGGCCCATAGTTTGTATTTCAACCCAGTTGCCAGTCCACCTTTGACTCGCAACTAGGCTCGTAGTTGTCCCAGCTACAAGTCCATCCTTGAATCTCAACTGGTCACGTAATTGTGTGTAGTTGTCACAGTTGCAAGCCCACCCTCAACTCGTAACTAGGCCCGTAGTTTGTTTTCATCCCAGTTGCAAGTCCACCCTCAACTCGCAAATGAGCTCGAATTTTTTTGTCGCCTCAGTCTTACAACTAGCATTGACCTTTTTTGTTCTCCGCTCCTAGTGTCAAGCCCACCCTCTACTTGAAATCGGGCTTTTTCCACCTCTTTTTGGTGCCTTAATTACAAGCCCGCCCTTGTTTTTGCTAGTAGGCCGTTCTTTTTTATTCTTTGCCCCAGTTGCAAGTCCACCACTCACATGCAACTGGGCTCCAACTTTTTTTTTATCGTAGTTACATGTCCATCATCGACATGCAACTCGCGCCGACCTAACCCAGTTTCATGTCCAACCTCGACATGCAACTCACCCAGGCCCAGTTGCATGTCCACCCTCGACATGCAACTCGCCCAACCTGGCCCGGTTTCATGTACAACCTGGCCCAGTTTTTGTCCTAGTTGCAAGTCCAGCTTCAACCTACAACTAGGTCCGTAGTTGTTTTTCGTTCCTTTGCAAGCTCACCCTCGACTCACAACTGGGCCCCATAGTTGTTTTTATCCCGGTTGCAAACCTATCCTCAACTCACAACTGGACCTGGTAGTTGTTTTTCGTTCCTTCGCAAGCTCACCTTCGACAAACAACTGGACCCCATAGTTGTTTTTATCCCGGTTGCAAGCCTACCCTTGACTCACAACTGGACCCGGTAGTTGTTTTTGTCCCAGATGCAAGCCCGCTCTTGACTCACAAATTGACCCCATAGTTTGGTTTTTGTCCCAGTTGCAAGTCCACCCTCGACTCGTAACCGGGCATGTAGTTGTTTTTGCCCTAGTTGCATGCCCACCCTCGACTCACAACTGGATCCCATAGTTGTTTTCGCCTTCGTTGGATGCCCACCCTTAACTCGTAACTAAGCCCGTTTTTTCGTTATCCTAGTTGCAAGTCGACCCTCGACTTGCAACTGGGCATGTAGTTGTTTTTGTCCCAGTTGCAACTCACCCTCGACTCGCAACTGGGACCATTGTTTATTTTTCATCTCAGTTACAAGTCCACCCTTGACTCACAGCTGGACCCGGTAGTTGTTTTTTGTCCCAGTTGTAAGCCCACCCTCGACTCACAACTGAATCCGATAGTTGTTTCTTGTCCCAGTTGCAAGCCCATCCTCGATTCGCAACTGGACCCCGTAGTTTGGTTTTTTTCCTAGTTGCAAGTCCACCCTTGACTCGCAACTTGACATATAGTTTGGTTTTTCATTCTTTCTGAAGTTTAAACACCTAGCTGCAAGGTTCCTGCAAAAGTTCCAACCTGAGGAAATAAATAATTTAGATATCTAAAGTTGAAGTGTAACACCCTCCAGAAGTGAAACTGGAAGATGGTAGCATCGCCATATTGGATTCTCTATATCAACAAAACTACCATCAATACCAAATTCCAAAATTCAACATGAAAACCCATGGGATCAACCTTTTCCTTGATCCATATCCAAAGCTGTCGGACGTCCCACGAGACCGACCCCGCGTCCCCCGCTCGGGCGACTTGGGGGACTCCCCCTTGCGCCTACTCTCCTCCACCTCTGCCACTGGCCTCGCCGCTGTGGCAGCGGCCCCTGCCACCGAAGGAGGTTTGGGGAGATCTCGCGGTGGACGCGCTCTGGTCGGGTCGCTGTGGACATCACGGTGGCGACCGCCGTCGAACTCGGAGCTGAGGAGGCACGGCGCATGCTCGGGCTGCAGGGAGGCGTCTCGATGGCGCTGGTGTAACGCCCAAGATGTGGTTTCTAATCCCTACAAAGACTTGCGATCTTTGCAGGTGCTAGAAGCACATTTGGTCACCCCAACATATGACTAATGTCATACACGCAAGTGTCATATGTCTGTAACAAGGTGAACATCACAACAAATACAACTACTCATGAATAGAAGAGATAATATGAGAATACAATAGGTGAAATACAACTTACAGCTCATCTTCGATCCTTAAGGTATGTGTTGTGTTCCTCTTGGGTGTCGTTGGTTTTAGATTACAGTTTGTCTAGGACACATTTAGATGTGACATAATTAAGTCACGTCTAAGGTGACATCATCTGTTTTGTTGGGCTGGGCCTTTAGTCGGTTGGGTTGTTTTGTGGGTTATTACTTCGCTAGGAACTTCTAGACTGGGCTTTTTCTTCTTTCTATTTGTTGGGTTGTGCTGTACACATAAGTGACGAAAAGAAAACCAGAACAAAAATCTGGCTGGTAACAAAAAAAGGACAAAAAATAAAAATAAAAATAATGCACACAGAAACAACAGTTTTGTGGTCATCAAATGGCAACAACCCCCTTCCTACCCAATTACAGTCGCGTGGTGGGACATGTAGTTGCAGTCGTTTTGCAACTCTTGCAGTTGCATGTCTAGTGGTGGACATGCAACTGGCCGACAACCCCCTCCTTGCCCAGTTACAGACGCGTCGTGGGGCATGCAATTTGTAGTCGGGTTGCAGCACTTGCAGTTGCATGTCTAGTGGTGGACATGCAACTGGGTGACAACCCCACCTCCCACCCCCAGTTGCAGTCGCGTCGGGGACCATCCAGTTATAGTCGGGTAACAACGCTTGCAGTTGCAAGTCTAGTGGCGGACATGCAACTGGCTGACAACCCCCTACCGGCCGAGTTGCAGTCGCGTTGGGGGCCATGCAGTTACAGTCAGGTGGCAACCCTTGCAGTCGCATGTCTAGTGGTGGACATGCAACTGGCCGACAAACCCCCCTACCGGCCCAGTTCTTGTCGCATTGGGGGCCATTCAGTTGCAATCGGGTTGCAACACTTGCAGTTGCAAGTCTAGTAATGGACATGCAACTGACCGACAACCCCCCCTCCTGCCCTAGTTGCAGCCGCGTTGAGGGGCCGTGCAGTTGCAGTCGGGTTGCAACACTTGCAGTTGCATAATTCCAACGCTTTTTGCATCTTTATTTGTTCAAAATGCATTTCTGTTGGTCCATTTTTGTTTTACATAAAAAGAAAGTAGTATGGAAAAAATAGAAAACTGTTAGTTGGCACATGTTTTATACATTTCTTCACCGGCGTATTGACTTGGAAAAAAATGAAATCGCAGCCAAAAAATAAAAGACAACCACAACGCGAGGCCCGCGCCAGCGAAAACTACGAGACAATAACTCTTTAAATGCGGCCCATACCCCGCCAACCCCCCAAAAAAAAACAAAGGAGACAACCCACAGCCCAGAAAAAATATGAGTGGCTGTGTAGAAGGGGTGAGTCCCTTCATATTTCACAACCGATCCCGTTTCCACCCCCCGATCAAAAAAATTAAAATCGCAGCCCACAAAACAAAAAAGAAACAACCCACAGCCGAGCAAAAAGCCCACGACAGGGCAACTAAAAACCCAAACCCAGCCCAGTAGTTGTCCAGGAGCGTCGCTCGTGCGGTGGAGTGACAACGACAAATGGTGGAGCGACACGAATCTTGGCACTTTACATCGTGCGATTGTGCAGTTAGATATGCTATAAGGAGTTCAGAGTCTGATAGGAACAAAAACAGATGCGTGAAATGATAGATTAGGAATGACATGCATGCTAGAAGTTGTGAGCAGTTTCATTTTTGAGGGATATGTTTACCCTATAGTAGAACTCTTTCTTATGAATATTTCTTACTCTGCCAATCATGTTGCAGGCAAAGGAAATGGTTTTAGCTGTGATAGATGAAACAAATCTGAACTTATGTTCTGCTAAACATTCTACTTTTACCTCTCTCAAAGTGATTCAGAATTGGACATGTGAATATTTGTGATGCTATCTTAGTTTTCTTCACCGCTCCTTCGCTGTGCTTGAAGTGGTAGATTCATGTCATGTGTTGATGAACATAGTACAAAATATAAGCCCATGCCTCAAGATGTTTGCTGGTAGAACTGAACAGAAAAAAAAGGACAACTTATTGTTTGGCAAGTTTTTTAGCATCAAACTGTTATTAAGTTCAGTTGCCCATGTGTCTGATAAACTAGGTGTAAAAGTAATATATACATCCTCTTTTACTTGGTTTCTAAAGCAGACCCTTCAAGTGGAGGTCGATGAACTATCAAAATTGTATGGCTGTGTTTAGTAAGGTTGTCACCAAACACACATAATCCGCACTGTCCACATAAACAAACAAATGGCTGCCGTAAATGCCCACTTAATCTTTTGCGGTCATTGCGGACAAGAACCACTGCCTCGGGGGCGATAGTACTTACATTTTGATCACTGTGCACCCGCTAGTCAAGAACATGAATACGCACTGTACAAGCAGCACTGACATTTTGATCACTGTGCACCTGCGAGTGGAGAACACGAATACGCACTATAGGAGAAGTAGAACTACAGCTCCTACCTCCAATATCCCCTTCGGCAACTTATATATAAAAAAGAACAGAATAATATTCTAATAGAAGAGGCCCTCTGTGGGATTCGTGGTGGCGTCTTTCGGCTTCTCCTTCCCAAGTGGTTTCGTCCCCGGTGAAGAAAAAGACGGCTGGTGTTGGAGTCCCTGCGATGCTGGTGGGAAGAAGGGCCGGATTGCAATCTTCTTTTGCTGTTTAAGGTCCTTTGTGCTAAGTTTGTGGACTACGCTGTAATTTCAGTTTTTTCAGGGTCCCTTGTGTATCTTGTAACTCCACCACTGATGATTAATGCAGCTCTCTCGGGGTCCTTCGAGACCCCTCGCCTTGTTCAAAAAAAATCTAATAGAAGAAGAAAAACAAAAAAGAGACTAATTAAACAAAAAAATCAGCATGTAAAAGTTTATACAATATAAAGAGACCCTGATATCCTCCACACGTTCGGTCGGGGAGAGCATCGACCGAACGACTTCATCAGCACACATCAGGCCACGTCACCGTATGCATGCACAAATGACGAAACTGATGACGTCAGCGGAAATCTTTTGGGTTTTCAGTTTTTAAAATATTTTATCTCTTAAATGAAAAATCTGATTGAAAAACCGTTTTCACCATTAAATCCGTCGCGACGAGATCTTCGAAACTAGATCTCATATCGATATATTTTGATGACTTTTTTTTGGTTAAAAGTTGCCATGTCTATTGCACATAAATTGCCATGGTGTTTACACTGAAATTGTCAGGATATGTTTCAACTACTTTTTCTTCTACGTTTAAAGTAAATTTTGACATGTTATAAAAAAGGGTAATAAGAAACTAAAACTTGCCATGGTGAATTACTAAAATTTGCCATGATCCATGAAATAATTTTGACATGGTTCATAATTAAAAAGAAATCCGTCGTTAATTGCTTAAAAAATGCAAGGTAAATGACTCAAATTTGGCATGAACCATGCATCAACTAAAAATGCCATGGTGAATTACTTAAATTTGCCATGATCCCTGTACTAAATTTGCAATGGTTCATACAATTTTTTTTTATCATGGTCAAAAAACTAAAATTGCCATGGTCAAAATAGTAAAATTGCCATGATCTATAAACTAAAATTGCCGTGATCTATAAACTAAATTTGCCATGATGAATTACTAAATATTGTCATGATCTATGAAGTAAATTTGCCGTGGTTAATTACTAAAAATTGCCATGGTCAATTAATAAAATTAGCCCTAAAAATAGTTGAAATACAATGGTAGCTTTAAGATCTAGAAGAAAAAAAAAGATAAAACATATCTTGGCAAATTTAGTGTAAACACTATGGCAACTTCAGTGTAAACATCATGGTAACTTTTGAACAAAAAAAAAGTCGTCGAAACATGTCGATATGGGATCTATTATTGAAGATCTCGTCGCGACAGATTTAATGGTGAAAATGGAATTTTAATCGGATTTTTCATTTAAGAGATAAAACATTTTAAAGTTCAAAAAACCAAAAAGATTCCGCTAACGTCATCTGTTTCGTTGTGTATGCATGCATGTGATGATGTGGCAAGATGGGTGGTGATGGGGGCGTTCGGCCCATGTTGCTTCGTGCCACACGTATGGCACTTATCATTTAGGATAAAGAAAACTACACTGAGACCTATCAGCGAAGCGCGACATGCCGCCGCGCACGACACCGCTAGTTTTTTTTTTTTTGAAACTTGGCCCATGAGGATCTCGATTTTTTTTTAAAGAAAAGAGTTGCCCGGTTAATCTGCAGAAAACCAGGCAAAAATCATTAAAACACGCCCAGAAGGAAGGGCACACGGCCGATCTGGCACCCACAAGACCTACACACACCGCCGAGGAAAGGACACCATCAAGGCTGCCTGCAATGTCATCGTAATCACCTCTCCCCGAGCAAGCGACTCTGACTTCGCCACGGACGACCCATCAAGAACCCTCCAAACGAACGAAACACGAGGATCCTGCCGGCCAAAGCCGAACAGTCGGCCGCCGGAGTCGAGGACCAGGCAGCTCTGACTTTGATGATGAGCCTCGTAGGAGAAAAGTAGCACGCCTGGCACCGACAGAGTCCGACCTGCCCATCACCTGGTATCGTCGCTGTCGTGTCGCCCCGCAACGCCGCAGCTCCGACTTCACGCTCAGGAACATGCCAGACGATCGACGACGAAGGCAAGCCGAGACCCTGGACATCTTGCTACCATCATCGTCGCAACACAGGCGCAACGCCATTTCCGCACCGCCAGCCAGGCACCTGCCTACCATGATCTCGTGCATGTCCAGCCCCAAGGAACTGCAAGACGGATCAAGGTCTTCAAAGCGGTGCCCCCAAGAGGGAAAACGACGTTGAAGACGCCGCCGGCGCCCGATCCCGCACAGGATCCTGGCTTTCACCCGAAGAGCTTGATCTGGGAGTAGAGGATGTGCGGATCTCCTCGACGATGCCTCCGAGAAGGGTTACAACGCCCACAGGCGTCACTGCCGTCGGCCGGCAAGCATCGGCCAGGATTTCGTCCGGAGCACACAACCTCACCCCAACACAGTTGGCCGACGCCAACCAGCACCTCCAACACCTCCACTGGCCCGCACACCCCCAGCACAGTGACCACGCCAACGCCACGCTGGGCCACCACCTCCCTCGTCAACCGCAAAAGCAGGCGAGCCAGAGCAGACCATGTCGGCCAGATCTGGCGCCTGTCCCCACTACACAGCCACGCAACCACCATCAGCCGCCGCACATCACTTGAGCCGAGAGGAAGGGCTGCCACCCCGTCCCGGACCCGCCGGATCGACCTGCAGAGTCGAAACCCGCGCAGCCCGCCACGCCACGCCGCCCTAACGCCGGGAAACAGAGGCCAGCCATGGCAGCCGCCCCACCGACGCGCATGAGCCAGATCCGGCCGAAGCAGGCCAGATCTGGCGAACCAACACCTCCGAAGGCATAAGAGGCCGACCTGCGCGTGGATAGGCTCCCACAGGGCAGACAACGGGGCTGCCACCCCGCCCAGGCCTGGCGGAGAGAAGCCGTCGGGAAACGCCCAGGGAGACAGCGATGGCGCCGGAGATGCCAAGCCTCGCAGCAGAGGGGGCCGAGCCTACACCAACGCAAGCTCCCATCGCCAGGCGAGGAGAGGGCCCCGCCGACGCCGTCCGTCGTGCCCATCTCATGTGAGTAGTTGCTCCCATCTCATGTCTGTTCATTTCGTCTCCACAGGACAGGACGACTGGTACGTACAGTACAGAGATCGGTTTTGCGCATACCATGCGTTGCACAGGACGTAGAGAAGAATAAGAATCGAGAATAATCAACCAACCAGCGCGAAGCCACGAGGGAAACTAACAGAGGAACTGATATAACCCAGCTGAGACAAGAACACGCAAATTTAAGGCGGGGAGAGATCAAGCGACAGGCATGCCGAGACGGGAAACTGAAAATCCAAGCACATGCACGCAAGCCGCGAGAAATCAAGAGATCTTCCAGGAACACGCACGCACGCCGAGGGAGTACTATTGCATATTCGTACTCCCTCCATTCCACAATGCAGTACGCTCGCGCTTATCGAGATTCATGTTTGACCATAAATTAGACCAACGTGATCAACTATGGCGGGAGCAAAAATTATACCGCTGAATGGTCAAACTTGAATCTCGATAAGCGCGGGCGCACTACATTGTGGAATGGAGGGAGTATCTCATAAGGAAAAGTCGATGATGCGCTCTCGCGTCCGCGACGGGTGAGCACCCGCGGCGGCGGCGCCCCCGACCTCTCTCCTCCGGCCTCCCCCGCGACCACCTCGATCGGATCCGGTACCCCCTGTGCGTCCTCTCTCTTCTCCCACTGAAGCCTAGCTCTCCCGTGCTCCCTAGAGCTCTTCCGTGCTGCCGGCGCCATGGCTCCTCGAGCTCTCCCCCAGCCGGCGTCCACGCCGTCTGCAGCGGCGACAGGCTCTCCATCCGTGCTGCTGCAGCCCGCTCACCGGTCTGCTCTGGATGGGGGCTTGTCCTGCCCGGCGACCAGCCTCCCCCAGCCGCGGCCACCATGGCTCCTCGAGCTCTTCCCCGGCCAGCGTTCATGCCGTCAGCAGCGGCGGCAAGCTCTCCGTCCATGCTGCTGCAGCCCGTGCCCCGGTCTGCTCTAGATGAGGGGCTTGTCCTGCCCGGCGACCAGCCTCCCCCAGCCGCGGCCGCCATGGTGCAGCGGCTCCGTGCACTTTCGATCGTCCATGAGTCCTAGGCTCTCCTGCTGCCTCGGCCACCGGCCGTCCCTGTCGCGTCCCCACGAGCCATTGTTGCTCAGGACGGCGCCCTCGTCCAGGTGGCCTCGGTGGTATCATCCCTTGCGAGATGATGCAGGGGCCCAACCCCGATGGCCTGTCTGGGCGGCCTGTGATGTGGGTCTCCCTCGCCAGCGACAATTGCTCAGCTCCGAGCGCTCGGCCGTGTGTGGGGTGTGTGGCGGTGGCGGATGGAGGATGGCAGGAGGTGTTGCCGCGGCGTGGCCCGCGGCGTCCGGCGCCACCTGCCCCGACGATGACTCCCCGTCCCATCCCCGCTTGGCTTCATAGTAGATGCTGCAGATGCCTCGCTCCTAGACATCGTGTGGGCTGGCTGCAAAGATCCCCTTCGATGCTCCCGCTGTTTGGAGAACGGTCACCGTGCGCGGGGGTGCCGCAACCCATGGCACGCACTCAGCTCGTTGGCATGCCTTGTCGTGCCGCCTGTGTTCCCCCTCAACACCGTGCATCATCAAGCTCCAGTTTCATGTGAGGGTCCGATAAAATCCGCGCTTTCCTGCAAAGCGCTTCGCCGAGGGTCTTGGGCGTCAATTGTTTCTGCCATTGCTGGCTCGACAACACCGTCTGATGTGGTGCTGCAGTCCGCCCTGGCGGATCAGACCGTGATGCCGCAAGGCTGGCTGGTGCGGGTTGAGAGCTTTTTGGAGCTGGCGAAGGTGGCTCTGGGTAGGCTCTCCCTTATGCCGGCTATGTTGCAGACCACTGCGATGTCGTGTCCTCCTCATGTGGCCGGTGTTGGCTCCGTTGAGGACAGTGGGGCGGAGCTATATGGATGTCTCTCCCCTCGTGTTGGGGTCAGTTCATCTCCATTGTCTGCCTTATCCCCCGGCTGGCCTACCTGTGAGTGCGAGTCCATCGCCATGCTTGCGAGCCCGGTGCTGCAAATCATGCCCGAGCATCGGGAACTATGTCTGAGCCCTGCTTCACCTCTGTTAGTAGATCATATGAAGGTGGACTCTTCAACGACCTCGTGTGAGGGATAGACTTCAACTCTATCTTGTGAGCAACCGAAGGTGCCTGAGTCCATCGTGCCGGTGGTTCCTGTGGTGGATGATGTTGATGCGGCGGGTGTGTTCACACCTGCTCCTATGAGCCTCTTGGTTGACGACAACTACACCAAGAAATACAACGAGTTCTACGAGTTCTTGGACAAATGGGCGGCTGATCATCCTGGATCAGGCAAGACAAGTGTCTGCCTCCCAAAGGAGAAACCAATCAGGGAGAAACCAAAGAGGAACAAAAGCAAGAAGGGTGGCGCCACTGGGAAGGCGTCCGCGATTTCATGATGGAGTGTGCTCGGTTATTCGGGCGGTCAGTGTGGCTTTGGGTCTCCGAGTTGTCATTGTCGATGTGCTCGTCAGGGGCTTCGTTGTGTCGTGCAAGGTTCGAGAGTTGCGATTGTTGTGTGTTGAGAGTGTTTGGCGGGCTGACTGTGCGGTTTTGGTGTTTCGTGCTTTGTGAGTAGTTCGCCAATGGGTTCTCTGTTTCGGTTTTCGCCCATTTTTTCATAAATTAATCGGGCAACTCTCTTCTTCTTAATTAATAGACGAGCTAAATCTATTGCCTCCATTTCAAAAAAAAAATCTGGTTACAATTGAACTAACAGAAACAGAACAACTAGTCAAGCATTAGACTTGTCTACATGCATGCATGCACACAGTTGCACAGAGCTCCGATGGATCAGTTGACCGTCGATCCATCAGCTCTTGCTCTTCTCGGGCCTCGCCTCCTCCGCAGGAGTCTCCGGCGCCGGCGGTGTCGATGACGATGATCTTCCAGCCTAGGCGAAAACCTCGTACCTGAGTACTCCTGTTGAATTTGTGTTTTGGATTTGCACCTTAAGTTCGTAGTCGCATTCGAATGGACAAAATGATGTGTCGCAGTGGCGGAGCTACGTGGCCTTGGAAAAAATTGTGAACATTTTTTTTTAGAAACATAGTACAAATGCAGACACTCACAACACATGCACACTCATCCCTATGAACACATGTATGCACACCATATCTCTATGAGTATCTCCGAGAGACTAGCCTGCAGATCTTGAGATTGATGAAGTCGCCACAGGCACCTCGTAGTTGACCCGCACGTCATGCCAATACCACTGAAAGAATAGTGTGGGAAAGCATTGGTTCCACCACAAGAAATCTAACCATGTAAGCTATGTTTAGTCTGCGTGAAGAATTTTTTTTAGAGGGCTTAGATTGGAAAAATATATATAGTCTTCTTGTCTAGCTCCGCCACTGATGTGTTGGCCCTTCGATTAAGCTATTTTGCTTTTGTGTACTTCAAGGATTATTAACTTATTCCTGCAAAAAAAGAGAGGATGATTTACTTAGAAAAGCTGAGTGGATTCGGAGCTAGCTTTTTTTGTATGATGATGACAAAGAACACAAGAAGAGTGAGCGGCTTTTGAAAGGCCTGACACGGCGATGCTCTCTGCCGGCGATGACAAAGGACGCTAGTCCCAGCCTGCCACGGCGGCCAGTGTCCGGTCAGCAGCATGCATGCCACGGTCTCAGGGAAGCCAGTGAGCATACACCGTGACACAACGTTATTGGCCAAGATGATTGGACGAAAGCAAACCCTGCAGCAACATATCTATGTGCATTTGTAAGTGCACGTGACTGCTGTAACAACTACTCTGTTAATTCGTAGCTTTGGCTCCATTTCTGAGCTCTTCTTCCTCCTTTACTTACTTTGTAAATTCTCCTTCTTAATTAATGAAATCAAGGGCCGCGTGTGATTTCATCAAGAAAAAAATTAATTGTCGGATCGGAGAGAGGGAGAGGGCGACGGAATCACCAGAACTCGTGAACCTACCTCGTTACTCCATTTATGACATTTATCACCATCCTATGTAATTGTGAGACAGCAGTTGTGACAGACAGACACCCCACTTTAACATTTGCTGTCGGTCAGATCACCTATAGTAGCATGGGCATCTTCCGATTACCAATGCTAGCTTGGTCGACCCAACACTGAATATAGTGGTGATTGATATTGTTCCACGGACAGACGGACTTGTCGTCCCGGCGAAAAAAGGAAATCACTGGTGTAGACCATCAATCAGTGCCGTGGTGTGAGAATATACATATATAATACATACTCCCCCCATCTCATAATATAAGATATTATTACAACCGATATACTAATAACATCTTATATTATGGGACGAAGGTAGTACATGTATGGGTTTCGACCAGACCATATAAGTAAGTAATATGCCGGCCGGAATGCGAACGTTCCTCCCAGCATAGCATACAGAGCGACACGGATGGATCCGGCGCCCTATACGCACGCATCTGGGTGCATTCGCTTGTCCGAAACTCTAACGATCTGCTCTACGAGTTCCGAAACACAAAGATAAAGAGGTGGGGTACCTTAAAAGGAGGCGGTGAAGTAGACACTCCCTAGAATAATCAACCAACCAGCACAACACAAATTAAAGCCACGAGGGAGAATAACAAAGTACTAATATAACCCGTCGCCGGGGAGAAGAGATCAACAGATCAACATATAGATGGGAGACTGACAAAAATATAAGAGATCTTCCAAAAACACCGACGTGCGGTGCGAGAACTGAAACCTGGTTACAATCAATCCAACCAACAGAACAGCTAGCCAAGCATTAGACTTGCCTACATGCATGCATTGCGCACAGCTCCGACAAATCAGTTAACCCGTCGATCCATCAGCTCCATCTTGCTCTCCTCGCACCTCGCGGCGCCTCCTCCGCTGGACTCCATCCACAGGAGTCTCCGGCGGATGATCTTCGCGCCCAGGCAACCCCAGCGGCGCCATTGGACTTCAGAGATTTGCGGTGTTGCACTTGCACAAGACAGGATTTGTGTGTCTGCCTCTCTCACAAGTGATGCGACAGCCCCTTGTCATTGCTACAGAAGAGAGGGAAGACGAGGGAGAGGAGAGGAGCAAGTGAAGTAATGTGAGGGTCACAACTCCTCGCTGCTGGAATTTAAAGGTCACACCTCGCTGATCATCCACTGTGTTATTTTTTCTTTATAGATCAAATAAACATCATGGACGCTACTGAATCATTGCTGTTCAGTACCTCTTGCGTGGCATTTCTTCTCTCTCTATTTTCGTAGCTAAATCATTGAAACTCGAAAGATATTTTGTTTAAAAACCAGACTATTGCTTGGAGAACATAAGCATGTAGGTCAGCAGCGCCATCCATCCACTCAAAAGAAAAGGAAAACATAAACTTGTACTTGAAATAATATGAGATAATATTGTGCCTACCTAAAATCTTGCGCTCCGTAGTGAATGAAATGATAAGATACACGTCCTTGTTACGTGCTAATTTAATTAGGCTCATGATTATCAGTACTAGTAGAACCGTGCAGCAGAAGGTGTCGGTCGCCAGTGAGAGCTGACGTCTTGAGTGAGAAAGCTCTACTTTTTACCCCATAAAATGGCAAATGTTATCTGGCTAGCTAGTAAACCTCGGCAAAAAACACATATTTGACCTGTGGACGAAAACAATTCAAAATTTGAACTGCTTTCGAAAAAAATTCACGCTGCTGACCCTTTCGTGTGGCGCCCGACATCCAGGCGCCGCACCCTACAGTGCAAAAACCTTTGCCTTACTTCGCTCCCATCCCCCCGGCCACGTGGCAGCCCGGGCCAGGTGCGGCCTCACAGCCAGTAGTGCAGCGCCTACCGCTGGGCGCCACACATGTAATGTGTCAGCGCCTATCGCTGGTGCGCCGCATTAATGTGCAGGCGCCCAGTCCTAGTGCCGCCGCATGTCTGTTTTGTCACTTAGGCTGGCCCCCCCCCTGACCCCACCCACCCCCCCACCCCACACAACCCCCAACTCAACACACCCCCACCCCACACCCCCCCCACCCACCCAATCCTTGAAGCTAAGCGCCCCCACCTCTCTCCCCCTCTCCCCCCTCTCAAATCCTTCTCAAATCTTGCAAATCCGGAGTATTTGTCCGTCGATTTCGAAGCCAACCCCTCCCTTAAGGTAATCTCCTCCGATCCCCTCTTTTTCATCCATAGGAATTGTCACATTTGCTCAAATCTTGCTAGTTTGGGGAAACCCTAGTTTTTGCTTGGATTTGGAAATTTGTGTTCAAACATGTTAAGTTTCTTTGCTAATTTGGTAGGGTTAGGCTTCAGACTATGCTAGGGTTAGGGTTATGTGTGTTTTTATGTTGGGGTTAGGGTTAGGGTTATGCTATTGTTAGGGTTGTGGTTATTGTTAAGTGGGGGTTAGGGTTATTGTTTCATATCTATGTTAGGGCTTATGTATTTTGTGCAAATATTTGGTTAAGTACTTACTTGATATATGTGTGTTTTTGATTATTGTAGGGATGGGAAGAACATGTGTTTATGTTCATCATGTGGATAAAGAGGCCTTTTTGAAAGGAAATGTTGAGCCGGACCCGGATGAGCTTGACATGGTGTTTGAGAGTAGTCCTAGCTATGCGGAGCTCTTGGAACAAGTGAGGAAGGATTTGAATTGGATGGACCCAAGTGATGTTGTTGAGTTCGAGGGAAGGCATAATGTTGGTTTTGGAATGCACATCCGTTGGAAGACAATGCGTGTGAACTCTGAGCAACGTTGGGTTGCATACAAGGAGACGGTTGCCGAATCTCTAGACAAGGCTCTTGAGTTATTTGCCTCCAAGAAGGTTGAATCTAGTTTGCATTTGGACTTGAACCGGAACCCCTCCCCGTTGGTTGCTAGTACTCCCCCACCCATGAACCAAGATCAAATGGGTGAACCTCATTTGACGCAACAAGATTGGCCAACATTGAGCCCGATTTTAAACAACCAAAATGAAGCTTTTGAAGAGGAGAATGATGAGTATGAGGAGGATGACAACGAAGTTGATCTCCATGACAACAATGTGGGTGATCTCGACCAATACCATGTGCAAGAGACAATGGACCAATCCATCCCTTTTTCCCGTGCATATGCATCGGACTCGGATGACGATGGTCCCGATGAAGAAATTGATGAAGAGGGGTTCACGCCGAAGGAGGCCGAAGCATTTAAGAAGGTATTCCGGCGGGATCACAAGACACCATTGTTCAAGGATCTTAGTCTCGCGGATGAAGCCGTTGTGGATGGTGACAAATGTATATCTCTTGGAGCTAGGCCAAGTTCTCACCGTGATTTGGAAGACGGCAAGAACGGGATATATCCCGGTTGTGAGTTTGATTCCATCTTGGAATTGAAGATGTGGCTCCACAACTACTCGGTTACGCATTATCGTCCATATAGAGTGGCCAACTCGGACGTCAATGTGCGTTACACGGTTAAATGTGAAGTGCCAAGATGTCCATGGATTGCATGTGCAAGGCCATGGAAAGGAGGTCCCACTTGGCGCATAGTGAGTTGTCTACCAAATCACATGTGCCGGCACAAGAATGCGGATGGCGAGCTTGTGTACCAACAACACAGACAATTCACATCCGAGTTCATCGCTTACAGGCTTTCCAACCAAATATCCACACTTCCAACAATGAGCATTAAGAGTGTCATTGACCTTGTGAAAGCCATCTTTCATTACAAGATCAAGTACGGCAAGGCATGGAAGGCGAAGCAAGCCGCATTCAAGATGTTATATGGCAATTGGGAGGAAGCATACAACCGACTCCCTAGGTTGTTGTTAGCTATGGCCGCCACAAACCCAGGCATGGTTCATGTGGTCGAGCCTCATGGGCACCAAACATTGATTCACAACGGGAGGACCGTCCGAGTATTTGGCCGTGCATTTTGGGCCTTTAAGCAATGCGTGAGAGGTTTTGAGCATTGTCAGCCCGTCATCGCCATTGATGGCACGTTCTTGACCGGACAATACAAGGGCACTATTTTGGTTGCAATAGCAAGTGATGCCAATAACCGAGTGTTGCCTTTGGCTTTTGCTTTGGTTGAGGTGGAGAACAATGATAACTGGGAGTGGTTCTTGCGTCAATTGAGAACAAGGGTATTACCGGCTGAAAGGGAAATTTGTGTCATATCGGATCGCAATCCAGGAATTCTAAACGCGGTGGTGGTTGACATTCCCGGTCATGCAAAGTTGCACCATCGATGGTGCATGAGGCACTTTTGTGCAAACTATTATAGGGCATGTGGTATCAAGGAGTTGGCCGAAGATCTTCAAGATTGTTGTCTCACTTTCTCTGACAGGCGGTTCGCCAACTTGTACAATGCATTGCTCACACACAAGAAACTTGATCCCGGTGGTCTTGACTTTCTCAATAGGAACATTGTAGATAGGGATAAGTGGGCACGTGCGTTCGATGAAGATGGCTGGAGGTACGGTCAAATGACAACCAACATGGCAGAATGCTTCAATAAGGTGTTCAAGGGTGTACGTGCATTACCCGTGACGGCAATAGTTCAATACACATTTGACAAGATGAATGCGTACTTTTTAAAGTACTCAATGGAGACGGATAAGCAGATTGCTGGTGAGAACAAGGAAAAGCACAAGTATAATTTCCCACCAAAGGTTGAACAATGGTTGGAATTTCAATCACGGAAGGCAGACTCCCAAGAAGCTGTACTATATGACGACAACGATTAGATGTTTGAAGTGAAAGAGCCTGGAGGAACCACAAACGATGGCCACCAACACGGAGGCCGGGCTTTCAAGGTCTCCCTAACACGGTGTGATTGTACTTGCATGAGGCCATCGTTGCTTCATCTCCCATGCTCGCACTTGTTAAACGCATCCCGTGTTAGGAATGCGGACGCCAATCACCCTCTTACCATGCGGGAGTCCGAGTTCTCAATCATGACGGTAAAGAATACATGGGCTCCCCGGTTTCAGCCATACTTGGCAATGTACTTTTGGTACATGAGATTGACACCGTTCGTCATCTCGGATACCACAACCCACTTGTAAGCCCAAGTGGGGCGCCGTAATTCGCCATCTTCATCCCAAGGATTAAACTTGACGCTCTTCGGGCATCCAACAGGCAGACGCTCCCAGCTCCATACAGAAAGTAGAAGCATATTACCACCAATGCCTGCACTATCTGTGATCCTGCAACACGCATCGTCCAGCTGCATATGAAAGAAAACAATGTTAACTTGACAGCAAGGTTGCATTGCTAATGAAGAAATGACTTGATAACAAGACAAACCAACTACCTGTCGGTACAAGTAGGCAAGAGTCGCTGAACCCCAGCTCCATCCGCTATCGAAGACGGTCAACGCCTTCAGCCACATCCATGGAGCGTTCTTGCCTGTGGAGTCAGGAAACAAAGTCCTCGAGACAACGTACCACATATAGACACGAGCATGTGTCTGTATCACATCATCAGTGGCATCCGCAGGGCAATGCGCAAAGTTGCTTTGAATCCACCTGAAAGCAGCTCTGGCTGCTTTCCTTTCCTTCTTCTTCTTCTCTTCTCCCTCCTCTACATCAGCCTCAGCCTCGGTAGGAGCCATACCGATAAGAGCAATCATCTGCTCGTGCGACCCATCAGAATCGGTGCTCATACATAGAGGCCTCCCATCGATAGCAAGCCCGGTGATCAAGGCGACATCCTCGAGCGTCACGGTCATCTCCCCAGTCCGAAGATGGAAACTGTGCGTCTCCGGCCTCCACCGATCAGCAAGAGCGGACACCAGTGGAGCGTTGAGGTTCGGCGTGGACCGGCTGACCAACTGAATCCACGGGAGGAGTCCTGCCTGCTGGATGTAGGGTGTGTACCGCTCATCGTAGGGCATGGCAGGACCAGAGACCCCGTGATACCGAACCTTCAGAGGTTCAAGCTTCTGCAAAAAACAAGTAATGACAAATCTTAGGCCATGTCAATTTCAACTAAAGGCAAATTTACAAAATATTTAGATTACTCATTATTACCATCTCCTTCTCGCGCATCATGTAGGCCCGGTGCCGTGTGTCGTAGGCATCGTCGAGAAGCCAAACCATCCTTATAAACTTCAAACAATAAACATATATGAGTTCATCTTCATCTCAAATATCGGTATACACTAAACATCTCATATGTGTTCATCTAAACATCTCATATGTATTCATCTACAAGAATCTCAACATCTCCTTCTCACACAATGAATAAATGATTGTAAATTCTCATATATATCTCGTATGTCATATGTGTTCAAATAACTCAACATCTCATATTTCAAATAAACTCAACATCTAATATATATCTAAAAAAACTCAACATCTCATATATAGCTACAAAACTCAACATCTCATAATTATCTACAAAAACTAGGCATCTCATATATATCTAAAAAAAATAAACAATCTAGGTTTCACTAACAAGAATCATATAGTACCACTATGACTACACATCCTCCATCACAACACCCAATCTTGGACAAATAAAGATCCAAACCAAGCAAATCAAGGGTTCCACCCAATCTTGGACAAATCTCTAAAATTGCAACGAATTTATGGAGGAAAAGAAAGGGAACGGAGGAGTTTACCTAGTAGGAGGGATTGGAGATCGAATCCAGGGCTTAAATCTTTAGATCTGAGAGGGGTGTGGGGGGCATCCGAAGGGGGCGCCGCCGCTGCTCTCTGTTCCAGAGAACAACTCCCTGGAGAGAGGGAAGAACTGACTGGGAGGGGCTGGCCCGATGCGGCTTATGTCACAGTGCAGCGCCGAAGCGATAGGCGCTGCACATTACACTGTGTGGCGCCTAGCGGTTAGGCGCTGCACTGCTGTCTGTGGGGCCGCGCCTGGCCCCGGGCTGCCACGCTGGCCGGGAGAGCGACGCCTAAGGCAAAGGCGCTGCATAGTAGTGTGCGGCGCCTTGCTGTCGGGCGCCACACGAAAGGGTCAGCAGCGTGAAATTTTTACGAAAGCAGTTCAAATTTTGAATTGTTTTCGTCCACAGGTCAAATATGTGTTTTTTGCCATCAGAGAGGCAGGTAGCCCCATAGTCCAATGGTGCCACAGTATGACTTCTTTTTTAACAGTACCACAGTATGACTGGGGGGATGGCATGTGTTCCAAAAGGAGTACTATATCTTGCCACAGTTGCAGGAGATGATGTGTGATCGGCATGTAGAATAGTGGCTGCGGAATCATGCGCAACAGAGACAAGGTGTGTGACCAGTATAGAGAAAGCCACTGCTTATTTGTGGCTTGGAGATGTGACTCTAAAGCTAGCATAGGTAGGTTGTTTAGTTTCGCAGCAACATGCCAAGTTGTAGATTTGAAAGCCAAGCTTGTACTGGGCTGAGGTTGTGTCTTATACTTGTTTTCCTTTTTCATACGATAGTAATCCCGCAGGGTTTCACTATTTTCGATTTCGAGGACAGAACAGAACAACATTGAGTACAGCCCAAAATTTAGTAGCTTCAGCCGACAAAACCACACATGCTTGGGCAGACCTATCGGTTCATCACAAAGTCCCTACATCATCCACGAAGTTCTGAACTCTGGCACATATAGACTGATGAATCCCAAGAGCAGCAAGATCTTGGATACCTCCTGGGACATTGCCAGCTGCGTCGCGTCGGTTTTATACATAGACCTTTGTATCTCTACTTTATATGTCTTAGTTCGATCCAACTTGTTTAGTTTGATCAATAATAAATAAACGGGATTGCTATTTCACATCTAGATGCAATATACTTACCTCACATTTTTGGGCTATAAGATTCGTGTAAACTGTTTTTTTTAACACAGATTCGTGTAAACTGTTTGTCTAGTGCGGGCTGATGTTTCGGGGTCGCCTATTCCTCGCATTACGTGAGTCCGATCGGGTCTCTCGCTGAAGCGAACTCTGGGCCGGCCCGCGAGGCGTATATACAGCGTAAACCGAAAAAGTAAAAGTAAAAGGGAGTTCTAGATGCAATATACTTACCTCACATTTTTGGGCTATAAGATTTGTGAAAACTGTTTTTTTTAACACAGATTCGTGTAAACTGTTTGTCTAGTGCGGGCTGATGTTTCAGGGTCGCCTATTCCTCGCGTTACGTGAGTCCGATCGGGTCTCTCGCTGAAACAAACTCTGGGCCGGCCCGCGAGGCGTATATACAGCGTAAACCGAAAAAGTAAAAGTAAAAGGGAGTTCTAGGTTTCGAACCCTGCTTGCTTCTCTAGGAGGCGCTGTTGCTAGCCATCCCAGCTAGCAATACAAACATGCTCTATTAATAGATCAATGAACAAGAACTAACTGTCAATCAGACTTTACGTACAAAATGTTTTTTATAAATTCTTAATCAATGGGTGCAGAGAAAATGATTCTAATGTATACACAAAATCTATACAGAAAAAATACAAATGTGTATGGAAAAAATTGCTCATGTATTTAAAAACTGTTAATCAAGCATTTGAAAAGATATGTTTGAACAAGTATTTAAAAAAATGTTGAATAGTATTAAAAGTGAACAAGTATTTAGAAATGTTGAATAAATATAAAAAATATTGAACAAGTATTTAAAAAAATTGATGAATAAGTATTTAAAATGTTAAACAGTATTTTAAAATGATGAAAGTATTTAAAAAATGTTGAACGAGTATAGGAAAAAATGTTTGAACAAGTAGTTTGAAAAATGTTGAAGAAGTATTAAAATGTTATATACTAATATTTGGATAAAATGTTAAATATGCATTAAAAATAATTTAAAACAGTATTTCAATGTGAAAGCGTATAAGAAAAATGTTGATAAGTATTTGGAAATTTTGATATAAGTATAAAAATGTGAACAAGTATTTCAAAAAATGTTGAATAAGTATTAAAAATGGTGAACGAGGTGTTTGAGAAATGTAGAAAAGTATTTAAAATATGAAAAGAAGATTAAAATGTAAACAAAATTTGAAAAATGTGGAATAAGTGTTCAGACAATATTGAACATGGATACAAAAACTGTGATCCCTTATTGAAAGAATGTTTTTGACATATGCGAAAATCTAGAGTAAAAAAGAAAATAAACAAAGAAAAAACAAAACAAAAAACAAAATGAAGAAGAAAAGAAAAGAAAACCAAAAAAATGGAGAATAAAAAAGAAAACCAACAAAAAATGAAGGAAAAAAGAAATTAAAAATAATACAGGAAGAATCAAAATCCAAAAAAGAATGAAAAAACGGAGAAGAGAAAAATAAAGAAACAAAAAAAAACCCGGCTCAAATGGCCTTAAGTAAGGCGTGCCCCATTGTAGTTACCACAAATGAATCTTAGACGACACTGGCTACGAGCGCGGGTGAAAGTCTGCGACCAGAGATCAATTCCTGGGTTCTCCCCTTTTCATATTCTCGTTTAACTTTAATCCGCGCGCGAATGGCCGGCCCGACTACCTCGAACCTTCAGCCAGGCTTCTCTAGCGACTCGCTTAAAGTGAGAAATAGCGATCGCGTGAGTCTCTGTGCTGCGTTGCGTTTGTTTTTCGGGCTGTGTTTGTCTCGTTTTACTTTAATCCGCGCGCGAATGGGCCGCCCGACTACCTTCGAACCTTCAGCCAGGCTTCTCTGGCGACTCGCTTTAAAGTGAGAAGAATAGCGCTCGCGTGAGTTTCTCTGGTGCTGCGTTGGTTGCGTTGTTTTCCGGGCTGTGTGTGTCGTGGCTGCTTATATGGGCCACATTGAGGTTGTTTCCCATGTTTTTCTTGGAGAGCAACTAGTTGGACGAGCGCTCCTCGCAACGATCACTTGGGGTGTCTCAGCCGACGCCACATGGCGCTCAGGGTGCTCCCTCTGGATTTTATTTTTTTATTTTTCGCATGCATTTTCGGTTTTTTAAACGTTTGTTTTTCGACTTTTTGGTTTTCACCGGCCTCCTTACCTTTTGGAGAAAAAAAATTGCGTCGAAAAAATGTGTTTTTCTTTCTTTCGTGAGAGGCACGGTTTTGTTTCGCGAGAGGCACGATTTTTGATTTTGCGAGAGGCGCTGCCATGCCTCTAGGAAACAGAAAAAACGCATTTCCATTTTTTTCTTCCGCAAGAGGCACGGCTTTGCTTCCGCGAGAGGCAGATTTGTTGTTTTCACGAGAGGCACGGTCGTGCCTCTCGGAAACGAAAAAAATACATTTTCTATTTTTTTTCCTTCCGCGAGAGGCACAATTTTGCTTCTGCGAGAGGCACGGCCGTGCCCTCGGAAACAAACAAAAAAACGGGTTTTCTTTTTTTTATTCCGCGAGGGCATGGTTGTTGCTTCCGCGAGAGGCACGGTTGTGCTTTCGTGAGAGGCACGGCGTGCCTCTCGGAAAACGGAACAAAACACGTTTTTTTATTCTTTCGCGAGAAGCACGGTTTGCTTCCGCGAGAGGCACGGTTGTGCTTTCGCGAGAGGCACGGCCGTGCCTCTTTCTGAAAGGGAAAAAAAGTGCTCCCGGTTCGGTTTTCCGTCCGATTTTTTCATGAAAAAAAAGTTCGTCAAAACCTATCAATATTGGATTAGTTTTGAAGATCTTGACGCGAGGAATCCAATGGTGAAAACGTGTTCGAGATTTGGCTGCACGTTTAAGAGATAAAACATTTTGAAAAAACGGATATACGAAATAAAGGAAACTTCCAGTTGCGACAAGTGGCATGCATCGCAGTGACCACTTGTCGAACACCTGAGGAGGTTGTTGAGAGTGATTCTTTGAAAGAAGTAATCCTTAATTAGTGATTTTGTTTTCTCTGGTTGTGATTTTTTGTTTTTGCAACGAAGCGACACGGCGATGAATTGAGTCAACAAAACATGTTTTATATGTGTGTATGTATGGCCTCTCCTATCCGTCCACTACTAATTTTTTTCTTTTTTCTTCCCTCCCTTTTTTTATGTTTTACTTTTATTATTTGTTTTAAATTCATGAACTTTCTCAAAATTTATGAGTTTTTTGTCGGTGTCAGTTGCCCATTATCAAACACGCAGCTCCAAGTGTCATCCTGCCCTGTAACTGTATGTCTTCAACGCAACTACAACTAAGGGGCGGAAGTGTTTTTGTCAGAGGGCACTTGCATGTCTCTTATTAGACACACAACTCCAAGCGTCACCCTCTGAGTGCAACTACATGTCTTTTAACAAGACTGTAGATTTGTGGTAGGGACAGAAGTGTTTGTCATCAAAATTGTTTTAAATGGATTTACTAAATATTATCTAGATGAGATTTAGCAATTATGAATTATTTTAAATTCATGATTTTTTTAATTTCTATTTTCTATTTTCTTCCTTTTCATTTTTTTGTTTTTCCTTTTTATTTTTTATTTTTTTTTAAATTCATGAACTTTTTTTTTCACTCTGTCATATGTTCGCTTTAAATGCAATGCAAATCTTGATCGCGGGTTGTTTTGTCACGTGCATCCTGTGTCGTGCCATGTCTCTGATGTCTACTTGTTGACCTGTTAGCATGTGCGTCTTTTGTTGGGCTGTTTTCGCGGCGCGATCTGGGTCCTGTTTCGGATTGGTTTGCTAATCTCTCATCTAAATGAGAGTTAACAAAGTCTCATCTAACTCATATATTTGTTAGATACACGTGATTCTGAGTCGTGCTCGTTGTCGTTGTGTCGTGTTTTCTGTCCGTCCCTCATGAAGCAGTGAGGCCCGATATGACTTTTTTAGTGGGCCGTTTTTATGTTTTGTGTATTGGGTTTATTTTGTGGGCTGTAGCTTTTTTGTGGAGGGCCACGTGTCTTTTTATTCCTTGTTTTGTTTTATGTTTGGTTTGACTGTATAGCTAGAGAAGAGCATAACTAGATTTTTTTTCCCTTTTCAGATTTGCTAAATCTAATCAAGATGAGATTTAGTGATGTCTCATCTAAGTCTATAACCATCCGATTTGTTTTCTTTTAATGTTCACACAAACTCGATCATGCGCGCCTGTGTCAGCTCGTTCTTTTTTGTCGCGCGTCCTCTTGTCCCGTTTGTTTTGTGTCGGCATTTTCTCGCGATTTTTTTTCACATGGGCCCATATATGTCGTTGTTTTGGGGGGCTCGACGATGAAGCTTACCCCCCATCTTCTCACTGGCAGACCTTGACCCCTGTTATTTTGCCCGTGTTTTGTTTTTCATTCCAGTTGCAGGTCCACCCTTGACTCACACCTAGGCCCGTAGGTTGTTTCATCATAGTTCCAAATCGACCCTTGACTCGCAACTGGGCTCGTAGTTTCGTAGTTGTCCCAGTTGCAAGTCCACACTCGACTCACAATCACGCTCGTAATTATCCGAGTTGCATGTCACCCCTCGACTCGCAACTTGGTCCTGTGTTTTATTTTTCATCCCAGTTGCAAGTCCATCCTTGACTCGCAAGTGGGCCCATAGTTTGTTTCATTCCAGTCGCAAGTCGACCTTTGACTCGCAACTTGGCTCGTAGTTTCGTCGCAACTGGGATAACTACGAAACTACGAGCACAATTGCAACTTTAGGATGGACTTGCAAATGGGATGAAACAAACTACGGGCCTAATTGCGAGTCAAGGGCGGACTTGCAGTTGGGAAACTACACAAAACTATGATATCATTTGCGAGTCGAGGATGGAGTTGCAATTGGGACAACAACAAACTAAGATCCCAGTTGCGAGTCGAGCATGGACTTGCAACTGGGATGAAAAACAAAACACATGCCTAGATGCAAGTCGAGGGTGGACTTGCAATTGGGTCAAACTATGAGCTCATTTGGGAGTCGAGGGTGGACTCGCAACCTGGCTCGTAGTTTCGTAGTTATCCCAGTTGCAAGTCCACCCTCGATTCGCAAATGAGCTCATAGTTTGACCCAACTGCAAGTCCACCCTCGACTTGCATCTAGGCATGTGTTTTGTTTTTCATCCCAGTTGCAAGTCCACGCTCGACTCGCAACTGGGCACTTAGTTTGTTGTTGTCCCAATTGCAAGTCCACCCTCAACTCGCAAATGATATCATAGTTTTGTGTAGTTTCCCAGCTGCAAGTCCGCCCTTGACTCGAAACTAGGCCCGTAGTTTGTTTCATCCCATTTGCAAGTCCATCCTAAACCGCAACTGTGCTCATAGTTTCGTAGTTATCCCAGTTGCAAGTCCATCCTCGACTCACAACTGGGCTCATAGTTTTGTTGTTGTCGCAGTTGCAAGTGCACCCTCCGACGCAAAACTGGGCCCTCGGATTCTTTTCATCCTAGCTGCAAGTCCACCCTCGACTCGCAACCGGTATCGTAGTTTTGTGTAGTTGCCCCAGATGCAAGTCCGCCCTCGACACGCAACTAGGCTCATACTTTGTATTTCGTCCCAGTTGCAAGTCCACCTTTGACTCGCAGCTAGGACTGTAGTTTATTTTTCATCCCAGTTGCAAGTCCACCCTCAACTCGCAACTAAGCTCGTAGTTGTCTCAGTTGCAAGTCCTCCCTCGACTCGCAAATGGTCTCATAGTTTTGTGTTGTTTCCCCAGTTGCAAGTCCACCCTCGACACGCAACTGGGCCAGTAGTTTATTTTCATCCATGTTGCAAGTCCAACTACAACTCGCAAATGGGCTCAAAGATTTTGTTGTCACCTCAGTTTGCAAGTCCACCCTTGGCTGACAACTAGCGCCGACCCTTTTTTGTTTCCCCGATCCTAGTTGAAAGCCCACCCTCTACATGTAATCGGTTTTTTTTTTACTTTTTTTGTTCCCTTAGTTACAAGCACCCTTGTTTTCGCGAGTAGGCTGCCCTTTGTTATTCTTCGCCCCAATTGCACGTCCACCACCGACTTGCAATTTGGCTCCAAGTTTTTTTATAGTACCTTTGTGTAGTTGCCTCAGTTGCAACTCAACCCCTTGACACGCAACTGGGCTCATAGTTTGTTTTTCATCCCAGTTGTAAGTCAACCCTTGACTCGCAACTGGGCATGTAGTTTGTGTTTCATCCAAGTTACAAGTCCACCCTCGACTCGCAACTAGGCTCATAGTTGTCCCAGTTGCAAGTTCACTCTCAACTCGCAACTGGGCCCGTAGTTTGTTTTCATCCCACTTGCAAGTCCACCCTCGACTCGTAACTGAGCTCATAGTTTGTTGTTGTCCCAGTTACAAGTCCACCCTCGACTCACAACTAGGCCAGTAGTTTATTTTATCCCAATTGCAAGCCCACCCTTGACTCGCAACTGGGCATATTTTTTGTCTTTCATCCCAGTTATAAGTCCACCCTTGACTCGGAATTGGGACCGAAGTTTGTTTCATCCCAGTTTCAAGTCGACCCTTGATTCGCAACTAGGCTCATAGTTTGTAGTTGTCCCAGTTGCAAGTCCACCCTCGACTCACAACTGGGCTTGTAGTTCTCCTAGTTGCAAGCCCACTCTCGACTCACAACTAGGCATGTGCTTTGCTTTTCATCCCAGTTGCAAGTACATCTTTGACTCTCAACTGGGCTCATAGTTTGTTTCATCCCAGTTGCAAGTCGACTATTTACTCGCAACTAGGCTCGTAGTTTTATAGTTGTCCTAGCTGCAAGTCCACCCTTGACTCCCAACTGGGATCATAGTTTTGTTGTTGTCTCAGTTGAAAGTCCACCCTCGACTCGCAACTGGGCATGTGTTTTATTTTCCATCCCAGTTGCAAGTCCACCCTCAGCTCGGAAATGAGCTCGTAGTTTGTTGTTGTCCCAGTTACATGTTCACCCTTGACTCGCAAATGGTATCGTAGTTTTGTGTAGTAGCCTCAGTTGCAAGTCCGCCCTTGACTTGCAACATGCCCATAGTTTGTTTCATCCCAGTTGCAGGTCCACCCTCATCTCGCAACTGGGCCCATAGTTTATTGTTGTCGCAGTTGCAAGTCCACCCCGACTCGCAACTAGGCCCATAGTTTGCTTTCATCCCAGTTGCAAGTCCACCCTCGACTCAGAACTGGCTTGTAATTTTGTTTTTGTCTCAGTTGCAAGCCTACTCTTGACTCGAAACTGGGCTCGTAGTTTCGTAGTTGTTCCAGTTGCAAGTCCACTCTCGGCTAGCAACTGGGCTCGTAGTTCTATAGTTATCCCTGTTGCAAGTCCACCTCTCTTCTCACAATTGGGCCCATTGTTTGTTTTCATCCCTGTGAAGTCACCCCTCGACTCGTAACTAGGCCCGTAGTTTTGTAGTTGTCCCAGTTGCAAGTCTACCCTCGTGTCGTAGCTGGGCCCATAGTTTGTTTCCATCCCAGTTGCAAGCCCACTCTTGACTCGCAACTGGGACTGTAGTTTCTTTTCATCCCAGTTGTAAGTCCACCCTCGACTCGCAACTGGGGCTCCTAGTTTGTAGTTGTCCCAGTTGCAAGTCCACTCCCGACACGTAACTGGTATCGTAATTTTGTGTAGTTGTCCCAGTTGCAAATTCTCCCTTGACTCACAACTGGGCCCATAGTTTGTATTTGAACCCAGTTGCAAGTCCACCTTTGACTCGCAACTAGGCTCGTAGTTGTCCCAGCTACAAGTCCATCCTTGAATCGCAACTGGTCACGTAATTTTGTGTAGTTGTCACAGTTGCAAGCCCACCCTCAACTCGTAACTAGGCCCGTAGTTTGTTTTCATCCCAGTTGCAAGTCCACCCTCAACTCGCAAATGAGCTCGAATTTTTTTGTCGCCTCAGTCTTACAACTAGCATTGACCTTTTTTGTTCTCCGCTCCTAGTGTCAAGCCCACCCTCTACTTGAAATCGGGCTTTTTCCACCTCTTTTTGGTGCCTTAATTACAAGCCCACCCTTGTTTTTGCTAGTAGGCCGTTCTTTTTTATTCTTTGCCCCAGTTGCAAGTCCACCACTCACACGCAACTGGGCTCCAACTTTTTTTATCGTAGTTACATGTCCATCATCGACATGCAACTCGCGCCGACCTAACCCAGTTTCATGTCCAACCTCGACATGCAACTCACCCAGGCCCAGTTGCATGTCCACCCTCGACATGCAACTCGCCCAACCTGGCCCGGTTTCATGTTCAACCTGGCCTAGTTTTTGTCGTAGTTGCAAGTCCAGCTTCAACCTACAACTAGGTCCGTAGTTGTTTTTCGTTCCTTTGCAAGCTCACCCTCGACTCACAACTGGGCCCCATAGTTGTTTTTATCCCGGTTGCAAACCTATCCTCAACTCACAACTGGACCTGGTAGTTGTTTTTCGTTCCTTCGCAAGCTCACCTTTGACAAACAACTGGACCCCATAGTTGTTTTTATCCCGGTTGCAAGCCTACCCTCGACTCACAACTGGACCCGGTAGTTGTTTTTGTCCCAGAAGCAAGCCCGCTCTTGACTCACAAATTGACCCCATAGTTTGGTTTTGGTCCCAGTTGCAAGTCCACCCTCGACTCATAACCGGGCATGTAGTTGTTTTTGCCCTAGTTGCATGCCCACCCTCGACTCACAAGTGGATCCCATAGTTGTTTTCGCCTTCGTTGGATGCCCACCCTTAACTCGTAACTAAGCCCGTTTTTTCGTTATCCTAGTTGCAAGTCCACCCTCGACTGGCAACTGGGCATGTAGTTGTTTTTGTCCCAGTTGCAACTCACCCTCGACTCGCAACTGGGACCATTGTTTATTTTTCATCTCAGTTACAAGTCCACCCTTGACTCACAGCTGGACCCGGTAGTTGTTTTTTGTCCCAGTTGCAAGCCCACCCTCGACTCACAACTGAATCCGATAGTTGTTTCTTGGCCCAGTTGCAAGCCCATCCTCGATTCGCAACTGGACCCCGTAGTTTGGTTTTTGTCCTAGTTGCAAGTCCACCCTTGACTCGCAACTTGACATATAGTTTGGTTTTTCATTCTTTCTGAAGTTTAAACACCTAGCTGCAAGGTTCCTGCAAAAGTTCCAACCTGAAGAAATAAATAATTTAGATATCTAAAGTTGAAGTGTAACACCCTCCAGAAGTGAAACTGGAAGATGGTAGCATCGCCATATTGGATTCTCTATATCAACAAAACTACCATCAATACCAAATTCCAAAATTCAACATGAAAACCCATGGGATCAACCTTTTCCTTGATCCATATCCAAAGCTGTCGGACGTCCCACGAGACCGACCCCCGCGTCCCCCGCTCGGGCGACTTGGGGGACTCCCCCTTGCGCCTACTCTCCTCCACCTCTGCCACTGGCCTCGCCGCTGTGGCGGCGGCCCCTGCCACCGAAGGAGGTTTGGGGAGATCTCGCGGTGGACGCGCCCTGGTCGGGTCGCTGTGGATGTCACGGTGGCGACCGCCGTCGAACTCGGAGCTGAGGAGGCACGGCGCATGCTCGGGCTGCAGGGAGGCGTCTCGATGGCGCTGGTGTAACGCCCAAGATGTGGTTTCTAATCCCTACAAAGACTTGCGATCTTTGCAGGTGCTAGAAGCACATTTGGTCACCCCAACATATGACTAATATCATACACGCAAGTGTCATATGTCTGTAACAAGGTGAACATCACAACAAATACAACTACTCATGAATAGAAGAGATAATATGAGAATACAATAGGTGAAATACAACTTACAGCTCATCTTCGATCCTTAAGGTATGTGTTGTGTTCCTCTTGGGTGTCGTTGGTTTTAGATTACAGTTTGTCTAGGACACATTTAGATGTGACATAATTAAGTCACGTCTAAGGTGACATCATCTGTTTTGTTGGGCTGGGCCTTTAGTCGGTTGGGTTGTTTTGTGGGTTATTACTTCGCTAGGAACTTCTAGACTGGGCTTTTTCTTCTTTCTATTTGTTGGGTTGTGCTGTACATATAAGTGACGAAAAGAAAACCAGAACAAAAATCTGGCTGGTAACAAAAAAAGGACAAAAAATAAAAATAAAAAAAATGCACACAGAAACAACAGTTTTGTGGTCATCAAATGGCAACAACCCCCTTCCTACCCAATTACAGTCGCGTGGTGGGACATGTAGTTGCAGTCGTTTTGCAACTCTTGCAGTTGCATGTCTAGTGGTGGACATGCAACTGGCCGACAACCCCCTCCTTGCCCAGTTACAGACGCGTCGTGGGGCATGCAATTTGTAGTCGGGTTGCAGCACTTGCAGTTGCATGTCTAGTGGTGGACATGCAACTGGGTGACAACCCCACCTCCCACCCCCAGTTGCAGTCGCGTCGGGGACCATCCAGTTATAGTCGGGTAACAACGCTTGCAGTTGCAAGTCTAGTGGTGGACATGCAACTGGCTGACAATCCCCTACCGGCCGAGTTGCAGTCGCGTTGGGGGCCATGCAGTTACAGTAAGGTGGCAACCCTTGCAGTCGCATGTCTAGTGGTGGACATGCAACTGGCCGATAAACCCCCTACCGGCCCAGTTCTTGTCGCATTGGGGGCCATTCAGTTGCAGTCGGGTTGCAACACTTGCAGTTGCAAGTCTAGTAATGGACATGCAACTGACCAACAACCCCCCCTCCTGCCCTAGTTGCAGCCGCGTTGAGGGGCCGTGCAGTTGCAGTCGGGTTGCAACACTTGCAGTTGCATAATTCCAACGCTTTTTGCATCTTTATTTGTTCAAAATGCATTTCTGTTGGTCCATTTTTGTTTTACATAAAAAGAAAGTAGTATGGAAAAAATAGAAAACTGTTAGTTGGCACACGTTTTATACATTTCTTCACCGGCGTATTGACTTGGAAAAAAATGAAATCGCAGCCAAAAAATAAAAGACAACCACAACCCGAGGCCCGCGCCAGCGAAAACTACGAGACAATAACTCTTTAAATGCGGCCCATACCCCGCCAACCCCCCAAAAAAAACAAAGGAGACAACCCACAGCCCAGAAAAAATATGAGTGGCTGTGTAGAAGGGGTGAGTCCCTTCATATTTCACAACCGATCCCGTTTCCACCCCCCGATCAAAAAAATTAAAATCGCAGCCCACAAAACAAAAAAGAAACAACCCACAGCCGAGCAAAAAGCCCACGACAGGGCAACTAAAAACCCAAACCCAGCCCAGTAGTTGTCCAGGAGCGTCGCTCGTGCGGTGGAGTGACAACGACAAATGGTGGAGCGACACGAATCTTGGCACTTTACATCGTGCGATTGTGCAGTTAGATATGCTATAAGGAGTTCAGAGTCTAATAGGAACAAAAACAGATGCGTGAAATGATAGATTAGGAATGACATGCTTGCTAGAAGTTGTGAGCAGTTTCATTTTTGAGGGAGATGTTTACCCTATAGTAGAACTCTTTCTTATGAATATTTCTTACTGTGCCAATCATGTTGCAGGCAAAGGAAATGGTTTTAGCTGTGATAGATGAAACAAATCTGAACTTATGTTCTGCTAAACATTCTACTTTTACCTATCTCAAAGTGATTCGAAATTGGACATGTGAATATTTGTGATGCTATCTTAGTTTTCTTCACCGCTCCTTCGCTGTGCTTGAAGTGGTAGATTCATGTCATGTGTTGATGAACATAGTACAAAATATAAGCCCACGCCTCAAGATGTTTGCTGGTAGAACTGAACAGAAAAAAAAGGACAACTTATTGTTTGGCAAGTTTTTTAGCATCAAACTGTTATTAAGTTCAGTTGCCCATGTGTCTGATAAACTAGGTGTAAAAGTAATATATACATCCTCTTTTACTTGGTTTCTAAAGCAGACCCTTCAAGTGGAGGTCGATGAACTATCAAAATTGTATGGCTGTGTTTAGTAAGGTTGTCACCAAACACACATAATCCGCACTGTCCACATAAACAAACAAATGGCTGCCGTAAATGCCCACTTAATCTTTTGCGGTCATTGCGGACAAGAACCACTGCCTCGGGGGCGATAGTACTTACATTTTGATCACTGTGCACCCGCAAGTCAAGAACACGAATACGCACTGTACAAGCAGCACTGGCATTTTGATCACTGTGCACCTGCGAGTGGAGAACACGAATACGCACTATAGGAGAAGTAGAACTACAGCTCCTACCTCCAATATCCCCTTCGGCAACTTATATAAAAAAAGAACAGAATAATATTCTAATAGAAGAGGCCCTCTGTGGGATTCGTGGCGGCGTCTTTCGGCTTCTCCTTCCCAAGTGGTTTCGTCCCCGGTGAAGAAAAAGACGGCTGGTGTTGGAGTCCCTGCGATGCTGGTGGGAAGAAGGGCCGGATTGCAATCTTCTTTTGCTGTTTAAGGTCCTTTGTGCTAAGTTTGTGGACTACGCTGTAATTTCAGTTTTTTCAGGGTCCCTTGTGTATCTTGTAACTCCACCACTGATGATTAATGCATCTCTCTCGGGGTCCTTCGAGACCCCTCGCCTTGTTCAAAAAAAATCTAATAGAAGAAGAAAAACAAAAAAGAGACTAATTAAACAAAAAAATCAGCATGTAAAAGTTTATACAATATAAAGAGACCCTGATATCCTCCACACGTTCGGTCGGGGAGAGCATCGACCGAACGACTTCATCAGCACACATCAGGCCACGTCACCGTATGCATGCACAAATGACGAAACTGATGACGTCAGCGGAAATCTTTTGGGTTTTTAGTTTTTAAAATATTTTATCTCTTAAATGAAAAATCTGATTGAAAAACCGTTTTCACCATTAAATCCGTCGCGACGAGATCTTCGAAACTAGATCTCATATCGATATATTTTGATGACTTTTTTTTTGGTTAAAAGTTGCCATGTCTATTGCACATAAATTGCCATGGTGTTTACACTGAAATTGCCAGGATATGTTTCAACTACTTTTTCTTCTACGTTTAAAGTAAATTTTGACATGTTATAAAAAAGGGTAATAAGAAACTAAAACTTGCCATGGTGAATTACTAAAATTTGCCATGATCCATGAAATAATTTTGACATGGTTCATAATTAAAAAGAAATCCGTCGTTAATTGCTTAAAAAATGCAAGGTAAATGACTCAAATTTGGCATGAACCATGCATCAACTAAAAATGCCATGGTGAATTACTTAAATTTGCCATGATCCCTGTACTAAATTTGCAATGGTTCATACAATTTTTTTTTATCATGGTCAAAAAACTAAAATTGCCATGGTCAAAATAGTAAAATTGCCATGATCTATAAACTAAAATTGCTGTGATCTATAAACTAAATTTGCCATGATGAATTACTAAATATTGTCATGATCTATGAAGTAAATTTGCCGTGGTTAATTACTAAAAATTGCCATGGTCAATTAATAAAATTAGCCCTAAAAATAGTTGAAATACAATGGTAGCTTTAAGATCTAGAAGAAAAAAAAAGATAAAACATATCATGGCAAATTTAGTGTAAACACTATGGCAACTTCAGTGTAAACATCATGGTAACTTTTAAACAAAAAAAAAGTCGTCGAAACATATCGATATGGGATCTATTTTTGAAGATCTCGTCGCGACAGATTTAATGGTGAAAATGGAATTTTAATCGGATTTTTCATTTAAGAGATAAAACATTTTAAAGTTCAAAAAACCAAAAAGATTCCGCTAACGTCATCTGTTTCGTTGTGTATGCATGCATGTGATGATGTGGCAAGATGGGTGGTGATGGGGGCGTTCGGCCCATGTTGCTTCGTGCCACACGTATGGCACTTATCATTTAGGATAAAGAAAACTACACTGAGACCTATCAGCGAAGCGCGACATGCCGCCGCGCACGACAACGCTAGTTTTTTTTTTTTTTTGAAACTCGGCCATGAGGATCTCGATTTTTTTTTAAAGAAAAGAGTTGCCCGGTTAATCTGCAGAAAACCAGGCAAAAATCATTAAAACACGCCCAGAAAGAAGGGCACACGGCCGATCTGGCACCCACAAGACCTACACACACCGCCGAGGAAAGGACACCATCGAGGCTGCCTGCAATGTCATCGTAATCACCTCTCCCCGAGCAAGCGACTCTGACTTCGCCACGGACGACTCATCAAGACCCCTCCAAACGAACGAAACACGAGGATCCTGCTGGCCAAAGCCAAACAGTCGGCCGCCGGAGTCGAGGACCAGGCAACTCTGACTTTGATGATGAGCCTCGCAGGAGAAAAGTAGCACGCCTGGCACCGACAGAGTCCGACCTGCCCATCACCTGGTATCGTCGCTGTCGTGTCGCCCCGCAACGCCGCAGCTCCGACTTCACGCTCAGGAACATGCCAGACGATCGACGACGAAGGCAAGCCGAGACCCTGGACATCTTGCTACCATCATCGTCGCAACACAGGCGCAACGCCATTTCCGCACCGCCAGCCAGGCACCTGCCTACCACGATCTCGTGCATGTCCAGCCCCAAGGAAGTGCAAGACGGATCAAGGTCTTCAAAGCGGTGCCCCCAAGAGGGAAAACGACGTTGAAGACGCCGCCGCCGCCCGATCCCGCACAGGATCCTGGCTTTCACCCGAAGAGCTTGATCTGGGAGTAGAGGATGTGCGGATCTCCTCGACGATGCCTCCGAGAAGGGTTACAACGCCCACAGGCGTCGCCGCCGTCGGCCGGCAAGCATCGGCCAGGATTTCGTCCGGAGCACACAACCTCACCCCAACACAGTTGGCCGACGCCAACCAGCACCTCCAACACCTCCACTGGCCCGCACACCCCCAGCACAGTGACCACGCCAACGCCACGCTGGGCCACCACCTCCCTCGTCAACCGCAAAAGCAGGCGAGCCAGAGCAGACCATGTTGGCCAGATCTGGCGCCCGTCCCCACTACACAGCCACGCAACCACCATCAGCCGCCGCACATCACTTGAGCCGAGAGGGAGGGCTGCCACCCCGTCCCGGACCCGCCGGATCGAGCTGCAGAGTCGAAACCCGCGCAGCCCGCCACGCCACGCCGCCCTAACGCCGGGAAACAGAGGCCAGCCATGGCAGCCACCCCACCGACGCGCATGAGCCAGATCAGGCCGAAGCAGGCCAGATCTGGCGAACCAACACCTCCGAAGGCATGAGAGGCCGACCTGCGCGTGGATAGGCTCGCACAGGGCAGACAACGGGGCTGCCACCCCGCCCAGGCCTGGCGGAGAGGAGCCGTCGGGAAACGCCCAGGGAGACAGCGATGGCGCCGGAGATGCCAAGCCTCGCAGCAGAGGGGGGCCGAGCCTACCCCACCGCAAGCTCCCATCGCCAGGCGAGGAGAGGGCCCCGCCGACGCCGTCCGTCGTGCCCGGAGGACACCGCTAGTTTGATATACATGTGAGTAGTTGCTTCGAAAGATAGGTACATAAGTGATGGATTCAACTTAGAAAAGGTAACCCTGGCATTCATTCATAGCTAGCAGCTAGCACATAGCTAGCAGCTAGCAGCTATCATTCATTCATAAGTGATATACATGTGAGCAGTTCCGAGTCTTTAGTCCCACACAAGTGCACGAACCAAGACACCTCTTGCCGGCTTGCGTTTCTCTCATGTCTGTTCATTTCGTCTCCACAGGACAGGACGACTGGTACGTACAGTACAGAGATCGGTTTTGCGCATACCATGCGATGCACAGGACGTAGAGAAGAATAAGAATCGAGAATAATCAACCAACCAGCGCGAAGCCACGAGGGAAACTAAGAGAGGAACTGATATAACCGGGCTGAGACAAGAACACGCAAATTTAAGGCAGGGAGAGATCAAGCGACAGGCATGCCGAGACGGGAAACTGAAAATCCAAGCACACGCACGCAAGCCGCGAGAAATCAAGAGATCTTCCAGGAACACGCACGCACGCCGAGGGAGTACTATTGCATATTCGTACTCCTTGCATTCCACAATGCAGTGCGCTCGCGCTTATCGAGATTCATGTTTGACCATAAATTAGACCAACGTGACCAACTATGGCGGGAGCAAAAATTATACCGCTGAATGGTCAAACTTGAATCTCGATAAGCGCGGGCGCACTACATTGTGGAATGGAGGGAGTATCTCATAAGGAAAAGTCGATGATGCGCTCTCGTGTCCGCGAGGGGTGAGCACCCGCAGCGGCGGCGCCCCCGACCTCCCCTGCGACCACCTCGACCGGATCCGGTACCCCCTGCGCGCCCTCTCTCTTCTCCCGCTAAAGCCAAGCTCTCCCGTGCTCCCTAGAGCTCTTCCGTGCTGCCGGCGCCATGGCTCCTCGAGCTCTCCCCCATCCGGCATCCGCGCTGTCTGCAGCGGCGACAGGCTCTCCATCCGTGCTGCTGCAGCCCTCTCACCGGTCTGCCTCTGGATGGGGGGCTTGTCCTGCCTGGCGACCAGCCTCCCCCAGCCGCGGCCACCATGGCTCCTCGAGCTCTTCCCTGGCCGGCGTTCGTGCCGTCAGCAGCGGCGGCAAGCTCTCCGTCCATGCTGTTGTAGCCCGTGCCCTGGTCTGGTCTAGATGGGGGGCTTGTCCTGCCCGGCGACCAGCCTCCCCCAGCCGCGGCCACCATGGTGCAGCGGCTCCGTGCACTTTCGGTCGTCCACGGGTCCCAGGCTCTCCTGCTGCCTCGGCCGCCGGCCGTCCCTGTCGTGTCCCCACAAGCCATTGTTGCTCAAGACGGCGCCCTCGTCCAGGTGGCCTCCGGTGGCATCATCCATTGCGAGATGATGCAGGGGCCCAACCCCGATGGCCTGTCTGGGGGGCCTGTGATGTGGGCCTCCCTCGCCAGCGACAATTGCTCAGCTCCAAGCGCTCGGCCGTGTGTGGGGTGTGTGGCGGTGGCGGATGGAGGATGGCAGGAGGTGTTGCCGCGGCGTGGCCCGCGGCGTCCGGCGCCACCTGCCCCGACAATGACTCCCCGTCCCATCCCCGCTTGGCTTCATGGTAGATGCTGCAGATGCCTTGCTCCTGGACATTGTGTGGCTGGCTGCAGAGATCCCCTTCGATGCTCCCCCTGTTTGGAGAACGGTCACCGTGCGCGGGGGTGCCGCAACCCATGGCACGCACTCAGCTCGTTGGCATGCCTTGTCGTGCCGCCTGTGTTCCCCCTCAACACCGTGCATCATCAAGCTCCAGTTTCATGTGAGGGTCCGATAAAATCCGCGCTTTCCTGCAAAGCGCTTCGCCGAGGGTCTTGGGCATCAATTGTTTCTGCTATTGCTGGCTCGACAACACCGTCTGATGTGGTGCTGAAGTCCGCCCTGGCGGATCAGACCATGTTGCTGCAAGGCTGGCTGGTGCGGGTTGAGAGCTTTCTGGAGCTAGCGGAGGTGGCTCTGGGCAGGCTCTCCCTTTTGCCGGCTATGTTGCAGACCACTGCGATGTCGTGTCCTCCTGGTGTGGCCGGTGTTGGCTCCGTTGAGGACAGTGGGGCGGAGCTATATGGATGTCTCTCCCCTCGTGTTGGGGTCAGTTCATCTCCGTTGTCTGCCTTATCCCCCGGGTTGCCTACCTCTGAGGGCGAGTCCATCGCCATGCTTGTGAGCCCGGTGCTGCAAATCATGCCCGAGCATCGGGAACTATGTCTGAGCCCTGCTTCACCTCTGTCAGTAGATCATATGAAGGTGGACTCTTCAACGACCTCGTGTGAGGGACAGACTTCACCTCTGTCTTGTGAGCAACCGAAGGTGCCTGAGTCCATCGTGCCGGTGGTTCCTGTGGTGGATGATGTTGATGCGGCGGGTGTGTTCACACCTGCTCCTATGAGCCTCTTGGTTGACGACAACTACACCAAGAAATACAACGAGTTCTATGAGTTCTTGGACAAATGGGCGGCTGATCATCCTGGATCAGGCAAGACAAGTGTCTGCCTCCCAAAGGAGAAACCAATCAGGGAGAAACCAAAGAGGAACAAAAGCAAGAAGGGTGGCGCCACTGGGAAGGCGTCCGCGATTTCATGGAGTGTGCTCGGTTATTCGGGCGGTCAGTGTGGCTTTGGGTCTCCGAGTTGTCACTGTCGATGTGCTCGTCAGGGGCTTCGTTGTGTCATGCAAGGTTCGAGAGTTGCGATTGTTGTGTGTTGAGAGTGTTTGGCGGGCTGACTGTGCGGTTTTGGTGTTTCGTGCTTTGTGAGTAGTTCGCCAATGGGTTCTCTGTTTCGGTTTTCGCCCGTTTTTTCATAAATTAACCGGACAACTCTCTTCTTCTTAATTAATAGAGGAGGTAAATCTATTGCCTCCATTTCAAAAAAAAAAACTGGTTACAATTGAACTAACAGAACAGAACAACTAGTCAAGCATTAGACTTGTCTACATGCATGCATGCACACAGTTCCACAGAGCTCCGACGGATCAGTTGACCCGTCGATCCATCAGCTCTTGCTCTTCTCGTACCTCGCCTCCTCCGCAGGAGTCTCCGGCGCCGGCGGTGTCGATGATGATGATCTTCCAGCCTAGGCGACAACCTCGTACCTGAGTACTCCTGTTGAATTTGTGTTTTGAATTTGCACCTTAAGTTCGTAGTCGCATTCGAATGGACAAAATGATGTGTCGCAGTGGCGGAGCTACGTGGCCTTGGAAAAAATTGTGAACATTTTTTTTAGAAACATAGTACAAATGCAGACGCTCACAACACATGCACACTCATTCCTATAAACGCACGTATGCACACCATATCCCTAGGAGTATCTCCGAGAGACTAGCCTGCAGATCTTGAGATTGATGAAGTCACCACAGGCACCTCGTAGTTGACGGGCACGGCATGCCAATACCACTGAAAAAATAGTGTGGGAAAGCATTGGTTCCACCACAAGAAACCTAACCATGTAAGCTATGTTTAGTCTGCGTGAAGAATTTTTTTTAGAGGGTTTAGATTGGAAAAATATATATAGTCTTCTTGTCTAGCTCCGCCACTGATGTGTTGGCCCTTCGATTAAGCTATTTTGCTTTTGTGTACTTCAAGGATTATTAACTTATTCCCGCAAAAAAAAAGAGGATGATTTACTTAGAAAAGCTGAGTGGATTCGGAGCTAGCTTTTTTTGTATGATGATGACAAAGAACACAAGAAGAGTGAGCGGCTTTTGAAAGGCCTGACACGGCGATGCTCTCTGCCGGCGATGACAAAGGACGCTAGTCCCAGCCTGCCACGGCCGCTGAAGGCGCCTGGTCCTGACGGACTCCCAGGGAGGTTCTATCAGCGTAATTGGACTTGTCTTAAGGCAGAGATTATTGCTGCGGTCTTACTCTTTTTTGACACGGGTCATATGCCACCCGGGGTCAATGACACATCCATCGTTTTGATTCCTAAAGTGGACCATCCTAGTGGTTTGAAGGATTTCCGCCCAATAAGTCTGTGTAATGTCATTTACAAGATCGTGTCTAAGTGCTTAGTTAATCGGCTAAGGCCTTTGCTTGATGATCTAATCTCTGATAACCAAAGTGCTTTTATTCCTGGTCGGCTGATCTCGGATAATGCTATTATTGCCTTTGAGTGTGTTCATTTTATTGACTCCCTGCGAGATAATGATGCTCCATATTGTGCCTACAAGCTTGATTTATCGAAGGCCTATGATCGTGTTGATTGGAACTTCTTGGAAAAGGCTCTTCTCAAATGGGGTTTCTCATCGGCTTGGGTGTCTTTTATTATGGAGTGTGTCACGTCCGTTAAATATTCTGTGAATTTTAATGGGAAGCTCCTGGAGCAATTTTCTCCTTCACGAGGACTTCGACAAGGTGACCCGTTATCCCCATTCTTGTTCTTATTTGTTGCTGATACTCTGTCTGCTTTATTGAACAAGGCTATGGTGGACCGTGGTCTGGATCCGGTGGTTATTTGTCGGAATGCACCGGCGATTTCTCATCTCCTTTTTGCGGATGATTCTCTTTTATTCTTTCGGGCGAGTGCAGAGCAAGCAACCATTGTTAAGGATGTTTTGAACACTTATGCGGCGGGGACGGGACAACTTATAAATCCGTCAAAGTGCTCCATCCTTTTCTCTAGGAACTGTGCGGTGCCTATCTCGCATGAGATTAAGAGCATTTTGGAGATCACTCAGGAAGTGTTTGATCCCAAGTACCTTGGGCTGCCTGTTCCAGAAGGCAGAATGCATAAAGGAAGATTCCAGACAGTGCAATCCAGGCTTAGTAAAAGACTTGTGGATTGGAGTGAAAGATACATGGCATCCTCTAGTAAAGAGATTCTCATCAAATCAGTGGCCCAAGCAATACCTACTTATGTTATGAGTGTATTTAAGCTCCCATTTTCTGTGTGTGATGATCTCACTCGCATGATGAGGCAGTATTGGTGGGGAGTTGAAAAGGGAAGAAGGAAAATGGCATGGATTGCTTGGGATAAGATGGTATTACCTAAACAAAAAGGAGGGCTTGGTTTCAGAGATATGAGGGCATTTAATCAAGCACTCTTGGCTAAGCAAGCATGGCGCTTAATTGATCAGCCGGGAAGCTTGTGTGCACGCTTGTTGAAAGCAAGGTATTACCCCAATGGCAACCTTGTAGATACGGTCTTCACTGGGAATGCCTCAGCGATGTGGAAAGGAATTGAACATGGCCTTGTTTTATTGAAGAAAGGTCTGATCTGGCGTGTTGGGAACGGCACTTCTATCAGGACTTGGAGGGACCCATGGATCCCTAGGGGACCTCTAGAGTATCAGATTTTCTGGATAATAATGGAGCATGGAAGGCAAACCTATTGTATGAGCACTTCTATCCAGTTGATGTGGTGGCTATTAGGAAAATTCGCACCTCCCCCAGGAATCAAGAGGACTTCCTTGTGTGGCAGCCTGACCCGAAGGGGAGCTTCAGTGTTCGAAGCGCCTATAAGTTAGCAATGGAAGATCATGAAAATATTTTCTCACCGGAAGCTTCCAGTACCAGCCCTGATGGTAGCCGCAAGGTTTGGAACCTGATTTGGCATGCTGCAGTGCCTCACAGGATGCGTGTTAATGCCTGGAAAGTTGTTTCCGGTGTACTGGCGACTATGAAGAGTAAGCAGAGGCGTCATCTGGTAAAGCGCGCGACGTGCAAAGTTTGTGGCAGGGAGGATGAGGATGCATACCATGCACTTATCACTTTTGATATTGCTGCTGTTCTTTGGGACACATTGGGCAAAGTCTGGCCCATTCCTAAAAAGGAGAAAGTTCTATTTACTGGAGAGGAATGGCTGTTGAGCTGTTTAGCTAATCACCCATCGGATGTGCGCGATATGATAATCATGCTTATATGGAGAATCTGGAACCTTCGAAATGACTTGGTTCATGGGAAAATAATTCCACCGGCTGAAGCATCAAAAACTTTTCTTTGCAGCTATCTTAACTCGTTCCATGATGCTCAGAAACTTTCTGTGGAGGAGGTAATCAAGGGCAAAACACCGGTGGATTTCATCGCGTCCATGCCGACAAGGAAGACTCCGCCGCCAGCGTCGCCTTGGTCTCCACCGCCTGCGAATTGGCTTGCGCTTTCGGTGGATGGTTCATTCCTTTCTGATGATGGTTCGGCAGGGGCCGGAATGATCCTGAGAGACAATAAGGGGGGTGTCGTCTTCGCAGCATGTCAAGTGCTGTTTTATTGCAACAATGCCCTAGAGGCGGAAATTCAAGCCATCATGATAGGTATGTCGCTAGCCTTGCAATGGTCTAGCCTTCCTGTTTTGGTGCAATCGGATTCGGTGGTAGCTCTATCTTCTATGTCCGATGCTTCCTTAGTCAAGTCACAAGTCGGAAATTTGGTAAAGGAAATCAAGCACTTCATGCTACAAAGGGAGTTTAAACCAGTTAAGATAGCTAGATCTCAAAATAGAGTTTCACATTGTCTCGCTAATTACGCTCGTACGGCCCGTAGCACCGCTTGTTGGTTGCAGCGTGGTCCGCCTTTTACTCTTGATCTTGTATTAGCAGATTGTAACTCTATTGATATGGAATAAATCTCTCTGTTACCCGCAAAAAAAAAAAAGAACATTATATGTGTTTGTGCTGTTCTAAGCAGGATATCATGGGATTCACACTGCAGAAAGTCAAACCAGCTGCACAGGAACGAACAACTCGAGCAATCTCGGCTGCTAATCAACCGCGCATCAGAGCCAAAGCTTTTCTCTTTTAGCATATCTGTCTAAGAGCAACTCCAACCTGCCGACCCAAACGGACGCGCGCTTTGTCCGTATTTTGTCCGTTTGGGTCGGCTGCCCGCTCAGTGTCCGCCACTTTTTGCGTTTGGGTCGGGCGTGCACCCAACGCACCGACGCAGTTCACGTCCGTGCAGAAAACCATATGGATTTTTAAAAAAAGGCCCGCGGCCATAGATCATGCCAGCGGCCATGCCTCATAGTTCATGCCGGCGCCCATACCAGCAGCCGGCATACATGCCAGCCTCCAAAAAAACGCCACACAGTTCACGCGGGTGCAATTGCCAGTGGCCGGCACACATGCCAGCACACAAAAAAGGGGCGAGAGTTCGACCACGCCGTCTCGGCCGTGGCCATGCCGGCACACTTGCCGGCATACAAAAAAAGATGGCGCTCTCCGCCATAGATCACTCGTCATCCAACTTGAGCATGTCGGCCTGCATCTTCTCGAACCAAGGCCTCTTCCTCGGGGACACCGTGCTCAAGTCCACCTTCATGATCTCCACCCTCTTCGTCATGCAAGCGAGCGCCACTTCTTTTGCCTTGGTCTTGGCATTGGTGGCCTCGATCTTGAGCATCTTCTTTTGCTTCTCTGCCTCCATCTCTAGCCTCATTCTTTGTATCTCCATGAAGGCCTTCATTTGTTCTTCTTTGTCTTGCTGGCGCTTCTTCTCCCTTGTGTTCTTCTTGGTCATCATGCCTTCCAAAGTTGCATGCAAGGCAATCGAGGCCGCATCACGCTTGTCCTCTTTCTTGAAGTTGGTCTTCCCCCTTGGCCGTGGCTTCTCTTCCTCGCCGTCCTCGATGGCTTCCTTCCCTGCATGCGCCCGGAGGGCGGCATATTGCGCCTTGAACTTCTCGTCGCCGTTGATGACCATCCAACAATGGGTGAGGTTGAACGACTTGTTTCCATATTGGGCCTTGAATGCTTCCAGAGCTTGGAATGCCTACAAATGACAAGCTAGCATATAGGCAAATGGACAGCCAAGCATGCGAGCAAATGGACAAGCAAGCATACGAGCAAATGGACAAGCAAGCATATGGACAAGCAAGCATGAAACAAAGAAGAGGAAGATGGCCGCATGTATACCATGTCCTTCATGCCGAGGCCGCTCACAGGACGTCCCTCGATGCTCTCAAGGGTGGCACAAAACTTGTTGCACTTTTGTTGTATCACCCTCCAACGCTTCGAGAGGGACACCCTACCGCGCTGACTCTCCATTTGGTACGGCGCGAACTTCTTGCGTTCATGAAATTCGCGATGAACACGTAGCCAAAAGACCGATGCCTTTTGCTCGGCACCGACCTTGGGGTCTTGTCCAACGTCCCTCCAACACTCACAAAGTAGCTTGTCCTCATCCTTTGTGTATCCCGTCGTGCAAATGCTTTTGCGCTTCTTGTTTGCATTGGCTTGGGTGGCAAGCTCGTCTTCGAAAAACAAAGGCTCCCCGTCGATGTCCACTTCATCTTCTTCTTCAAGGCCAAAGTCTTCCGGGAATTCGTGCTCTTGCGGGAAAGAGTTGCCCATGCCATCTTGGCCTTGAGCGAAGGGGTCGGCCATGCCTCCATGGCCTTGATCAAAGGTGTCGGCCGTGCCCTCCTCGCTGGCCATGAAGGGGGCTCAACCGTCTTGGCTCTGGGTCTCATCTGGATCGAGGGCTGCTCCACTTGCACCGCCCTCTTAGATGATATGCTCCATCATGATTTGGTTCGCCATGTCGTTGTCCGTGGCCGGCATTCTACCGAACAGGTTGCGGGTGCCGGGATGCATGTCGGCTGGGAGCTCCCGCGGGTGTTTCCTTTGGCCCCCAGTCGATGATCCACCGGCCACTGGTGTGGCGTTGAGGTCGATGGCCATAGGCGTGGGCGTGGCCGGCGCGATCACGCTCACCTCCGGCGGGCAGCAGTCCCCAGACAAACAGGAGGCTTGCGGGTACGGATGGGAGCGGGGCGTCGGCGGTGTGCTGGACGAGTGTGGTGACTCTGGCTGTAGCAGATGAGGAAAGGCCGACGAGCCCGTGCTTGCGGCGGCCACGGCGGCGGCAACGAGGCCGTGCTGGCCGGGGTTCAACCCTAGGTAGAGTAGGGCCTTCCTCGTTGCCGCAGCGATTTGGGCCTTGTTTTCTGTAACACCCCCAGTGGTTAACTACAGTAATCCCCTTTTGATTATGCCATGTCATCATGTTTAACAGTGCATGATCATCATTAACATCATATTGCATTTCAACTCCTAAGTCAAAATCCAAATTTAAATGAAAGTGGAAAATAAAAGTTATCCAACATGAAAACTAAAATGTTCAATAAATAGCAAATATTGCAGAGACTATTCTAAAATTGTAACCAATAGATAATAAATTAATTAGGTGGCTCTAACATTACCAAAACAACTAGGTTAAATGCATTTTAATTATTATAAAATATTGTGAAGTCAAATTGTCTCCAAACTAATTTTTGACAGTGGTAGAGGTTGCCTAGTATTTGTTGGAACATTTGCCATACTTTACAAAATTCAATATGAGGCCCAACAATTTGCTAAACAGGAGGTTTGATTAAATAAAAAGCAAAAGGAAAAAGAAAAACAAAATAAAAAAAAAGAAAAAAGAAAAGGAAAAGCCCCCCCCCCCCGGACCAACTGGGCCGTGGCCCAGCTGGACGCCAGCCGGCCCACCTACTCACCCCCCATATTCCCCCCCCCCCCCCGGCGCGAACCATAGCCCACCCCGCACTCCCTCCTCGCTCACTTCTTCCCCCTCCCCCACCCGATCCAGAACCGGATCGGGGAAGCTCCCGCACCGCCGCCCGCGTCGCCCCGGCGCGCCCCCGACCCCGTCGACCGCGCCGCCCCGCTCCTCGACGCCGCGCTCGTCCTCACCGTCGTCGCCGAACGCCTCCCCATCCCCCTCCCCGTCGGCCACCTCGAGCCCGCACGCGCCCCCCCCTGTGAGCCCCGTCTGCCCTCCTTCCCCCTCGCCGCGGTCACCTCCCGCGCCGCGCTCGCCCGCGCCCGGGCCGCCTCCTCGCCGCGCCCGCGCACGCGCCGACCCGCGGCCACCGCCGCCTCCGCCTCCGCGCTGCCCCGCTCCGGCCGCCGCCCCTGCCGCTCCGGCCACCTGCGACACTGCGCCGCGCCGCGCTGCCGCCCGCCCCTGCTCGCCTAGCGCCGCTGCACCGCCCGCTCTCGCCGCGCCCATCGCCCGCTCGCCGTCGCCTATGCCGCGCGCGCACGCGCGCATCTGGGACGCCGGACGTGTCCGGCGCACCGAACGGGCACAGCCCGGACACGTCCGGCTGTGCCGCTGACGAACGGGGCCCAGCCCCTGTTAAAAAAAAGAATTAATAAAAATAAAATAAATAAATAAATAATTAATTAAGTTAATTAATCTTGTATAATTAATCTAATTAAGTAATTAGTGTTAGTTAAACAGTAATTAATTAGTTAAAACCTAATTAAGCTAAACAGTGAATGATAGGTGGGACCCACTGGTCCTGACGTCACAGTGACGTCACGATGACGTCAGCAAAACACTGTTTCGGATAATGTTTAATTTAATTAATTAAATAAACTCCAGAAATTGTTTTAAACTTTAAAAATTAATATAAAATAATCCGTAACTCGGATCGAAAAACTTTGAACATGAAAGTTGCTCAGAACAACGAGACGAATCCGAATACGCGGTCCGTTCGTCCGTCACGCATCCCTAGCATAACAAACATGCAACCGTTCCCCTCCGGTCCCCCTGTCCGAAAACGACAAACATCGGGAATACTTTCCCGGTTGTTATTCCCCTTCCCCAGTACCACCCGGCACTGCGTTAGATCACCCCTGACACCGCGTATTGCCATGTTATGCTTTTTGTTGCTCATGATTAGCTGTGCATTTATACTGTTTCCTCCCCCTCTTCTCTCTCGTTAGACCCCGACACCGACGCAGTTCCCAGTACCGCCGCAGCTCCGGAGACCGACGACACCGTTACGACCTTGCCTTTGCCGCCGAGCAACCAGGCAAGACCCCCCTTGAGCATCCCGATATCGCCCATTCTATTTCTCCTGCTTGCATTAGATTTTGCTACTGCTACTGTTTATCCTATTTCTGATGCATAGCCTGTTTTTGCAACTGCTGTTGATACATACCTGCTTATCCTATCTGGTTAGTATTGGTTGGCTAGAGACCCGTCAGTGACCCCCACTTTATCCCGACTGCCCCGCTGGATTATCTGAAGACCCGATCAACGGGATCGAAGACCAGGCCCCGGCACCGCACATCACTTTCCCCTTAGTTGCTCGACACTACTGGGTTACTATCGAGTGCCGAGGGTGAGACCTCATCAGCACTTCTGATGTTAACCCTGTAGTGTAGCTATTCGGTCGTGGTCATCGAGGGTGATTTCCTCCTTAACCACTTCCGATACGACTCTGTCGTGCAACCCCTCAAGTGTGAACCTCGAGGGTGGATCCTCTTACGTTCACCTTGATGATTACATCGAGTGGAATCCACCGTGGGTGATTCCTCGGGTTTTCCCCCTTGATGTTTGGACTCACGGATACTTGGACTGTACCGTTTCATTACTTGGTAAGGCGGGTCGACCCTGAGGGGTACCCGCGTGTGATGTGAAGACGGGTTGTCTGTATGGTGCCCGAGTGATGAAAACAAGGCGCGGCCGGCAGTCTTGGCCCTTGCTGCAAGTCCTCGAGACGGGGCGACGAGGTCACATCGATCGTGAGTCTCTGCTCGTTACCGCAAGCCCCTAGTCCACTACGATTTGGATATTTGATCCGAGCAGGCCTCTGGCCTGATAGCACTAACCATCACGTGGGCATAGTATGGGCGTTCTGCATCGTATGCATCAGCCGAAAGCTCTGTCAGACGTCCAGTTCAGCATGGCGTCCGGGCTGGGCCGGCACCGTCCTGAGGGGTGGAGCCTGGTTCGCCTGGCACGCAACGATCCGGAGGGCGAGGGGCGATGGCCTAGACCCCCTTGCGCATAGGATTAGTTCGACGGGGACCTCTCTGCTGAGCTGTAGGTAGGGTTGCGGTGTATTGCTTGGCCGAGGACAGGCATGACCCAGAAAGTGTGTTCGGCCGGAGTTAAGCGAGCGTGGTGGGTAAGTTGGTGCACCCCTGCAGGGAAGAACACTTCTATCGATAGCCGGTCCTACGGTAAAGGACACTCGGAGTTGTATCCCGATCGATACAACTAGAACTGGATACTTGTGATGAGACCTGGATACTATGGCTCTGGGATTGCTTCTCGCAGGGAGTCGAGAAGGGATCTCAGGACGAGGTTGATGACTGTATGGCTCTGGGATTGCTTTCTCGCAGGGAGTCGAGAAAGGATCTCTGGGTGAGGTTGAGACTTATTACTGCTGTTACTTATACTGTTCTGTTCTACCCTCTTCTATTTCTGCAAGACCGCTGAAGATGCTAGTCTTCGATAGGACTAGTCTCTCCCTCTATTCTGGCATTTCTGCAGCCCAGTCCACATATACAGCCTTCCTTTGATAATGTTGCATATGTAGTGTAGATCCTTGCTTGCTGAGTACTTCGGATGAGTACTCACGGTTGCTTTATTTTCTTTTTCTCCCCATATCCGATTGATGCAACCATATGACGGAGCCCCTGAGACAGTTGCCCCCGCAGACGATCGCTACTACCACCCCGAGGGAGGATACTACTACGAGCTTGCCGACGACCAGGAGTAGGATCGGAGGTTCCCAGGCAGGAGGCCTACGCCTTTCGATCGTAGTATTTTATTTTGCCCCGCCTTTCCAAAGGCCTTTCTGTTAACTTATATCTGTACTCAGATATCTAACGCTTCCGCTGATGCTTGTTTGTCATCAAGCTTTTGTATTCGAGCCCTCGAGGCCCTGGCTTGTAATATATGCTTGTATGACTTATTTATGTTTTAGAGTTGTGTTGTGATATCTTCCCGTGAGTCCTTAGGCTTGATCGTGTACATTTGCATGTATGATTAGTGCACGATTGAGCCGGGGGCGTCACATTTTCCTCTTGTCGAGCAGCGGCGTCCAGGGCGGCGGTGGACGCAGCTTCGATCTTGGCCTCCTGCACGTGCCTCCGGCTCTTCCTCTTGGCTGACTGCACGGCCGGCTGCTCGTCCGTCAATGGCTTTTTCTTGGTCGGCGCCGCCGTCTTGCGGGCGGTGCGAGGCTTTCCTTGGGAGGAGGCGAGGGAGGCGAGGCCGGCGGCGGCGTCGAGGGGCGGCTCGTCGTCCATGGCGAGCGGCCGGGCGAACGGGCAGGAGGGTTTTTGGAAATGGAGGGAAATTTGGGGGGGGGGAGGCTATGTGCCACCGACTGGCGGGCTAGGGCGGGGAGTAGGCGGGCGTCGCGCGCATCTGTTTCGTGTCTGCGCCGACGAAAACGAGGCTCAAATTTGGACCTGGAATGGGTCGCTCGGCGGACAAAAAGCGGATGCGCGTCCGTTTGGGTCGGCGAGTTGGGCTGACTTTTGTGTCCGTTTTGACCCAAACGGACACCCGCGGACGAAATGGGTCGGCGCGTTGGAGTTGCTCTAAGTAGGCCCAGTTCCATGGATGTACATGGCTTGGAGAGCTCTGTTGCAGCAGCCAGCAGAAGGAAAAGCTAAGCATTGCATGTGTTGCATGTGTAGTGGTGGATGCCGCTGTGCGTGTGTGTGTGCGTGTGTGTCTCTGCGCATGTGCAGCTTTGTCAAGTCGAAAGGGATGGGTTTATTGGTGGAGAGAAAAATGGGGTAAAGCAGGGCCGCTTTGGATTTGGATCTCAAGGACAAGTGAGAATCATCAAAGGCGCAGTGTTGCGCGATTTGTGGGGAGCCGACCTGATGCTTTACGTTCCCCTTGGGCTGGATGGCTACTTCCGAACCCTGTGTAACAGAAGGGTAGTTTTCAGATGTACAGTGCTGATGTTTATCTGAATTCACAAGCGATATCCTGATATCTAACTGTAAATTTCATCCCCACTAACTATTTTTTCCTCTCGATGTAACACCCCTGTAATTATGGTACCGTTGTTTCCCTAATTAAGACGCCATGTCATCATGTTTAGCCTTGCTAAATTCAATTAGGAGTCAAACTCATTTCAAATTCAAATTCAAAATACAACACACAATAATATGTTCCAAAAATCTGCAAACCAATTTTAATGGATTCCAAAATTCAATATCTTAAGGATAAATTATCAGAAAGTTATTTTAGATAAATAAATTAAACCCCACTTAATACTAAACAGGACCATCTAAATACTAATATATAATTATACATTTCCAAATATTCTGGAAATTTATGTGTGATTCAGTAATGTTGTAGTTGGATTGTACAAAAAGTTTCAAGGTTAAATAAAATAATTTGATGGCCTACCTAGACACAAAACAGAAACTAAAATCAAAAAAGAAAAAGAAAAGATAAAGTGTGCAACTGTGCACTTGGGCCACAAGTGCACATTGCACAGCACAGCCCAGCCCAGCCCATCTCGCAGGTCGTCGTCCTCCTCCAGCTATCGGTTGTGCCGCACCCACACGCTCTCTCGCCGGCCGGATTTCCGACGCGTGCCGCCACAGTAGCACGGGGAGAGGATAAGGTCGATGCCCTCGACCTCCAGGCGAACCCTAGCCGCATTTTCCCCCCGCTCTCTCTCTCTCGCTCTCGTCGATCCAGTCGTCGCTCGAGAGCACCGTCGCCATGGCCACCTTCGTCGCTGCGGCCATCGGCTTCCCCGCGACGTGAGAGGCTGTGCAGAAGAACCGCCGTGGCCGTCCTCGTCGACTACGCCCTTGGATCGAAGCTGGGAGGCCACCTCGACGTCGCCTGCACCCACTTCTTCCCCGTCGGCCTCTGTCGTCCGCCGCTCCGATTCACCGGATTCCTGCATTTCTAAGCTTCAAACGAGCCTCCTTGCGCTCCTAGGTGAACTCCGGCGTCTTCCCCCTCTGTTTTCCCCATCGATCTCGTCCCCTAGCTATGTTAGACATCGTTTCTGAGAGCTCCTCGCCGCCGGCCATGTCTCCGCCTTTGCTAGAGCACTCGCATGTCACCCCCGAGCACCATACCGTGCTCCTGGTCTTACCGTGCACCGTAGCCTTGATTTCGACGAGCTCATGCTTCAGTCGCCACTTATCGACGTCGCTGCCGTCGATGTATACCACCCCTGCAAGAACTGATGCCACCAGTGGACGCACGATGCTGCGCGCGTTCGAACGGTGGCAGCCGCCGTCGTATTGGTCGCCCGAGCTGCGATTCCGGCCATCACCGCCATGTATTTAGGTGCCGGAGCGCGTGCCGCTGTTTGAAACTCCGACTGGGTCACTGCCATGTGGCCCCTACCTGTCAGCTGATTAAGTTAAGGCCTAATTGCCCACTAACAGCCGCTGACAGTGGACTCACTGTTTAAATAATGATTCGGTTAAATAAGTCTGTGACATGCGGAACCCACCTCAAAATAACTTAGTTAAAATTTAGTTAATTGGCTGTTAAAATACGTGACACTGACATGCGGGACCCACCCATTAGTTTGACCAGTCAACAGTCAAACTGTTGACTGCTGACTGGGCTGCTGACTCAGCACCCCTGGCCCCACCAAGCAGCCTCATTGGCCCCACCAGGCTGCTGACTCAGCACCCCTAGCCCCACCAGGCAGCCTCACTGGCTAGGTACCCTCTGGGTACACGTAGCAATTTCACTTTGAAAATTCAAATTAAAATAAATCCAGAAATTTTAGAAAATGTAATAAACTTTGGAAATTCATAACTAAGTCATACTAACTCAGAAAAATATAAATTATATATGAAAAATGATCAAAAAAATATGAAGAATCCAAATATGTCATTTTCATGCATGTTAAAAATCATTAACATTTTGTTTATTAATAAAACACTAATAGGCCATTAAATAAGTAATATTTGGAGATGGAGAAATATTCTTTGATATATTCCCACTTCAATTAAATTGTTTAGTCATACAATAGATCAAATCATCATCACATATTGCCATGCCATGCATTTTGTATTGCTTAGTAAATGGCTGTTGTTTATTTGCTTTTCGGTATTGCTTCTTATTGGTTGATCCTGAGACCGTAGTAGAGTACGATTACGACTACGCTACTCAGGATCTGATCCCGACTGCCGAGCTTCTAGGCAAGCAAACCCCCTTGATCATTCCAGATATTGCCTATTCTTTCTCTCTACTTCATGCATTAGAGTACGGTTCAGTTATTATTCGATAGATGATCCTATCCTCTGCATAACCTGATTTTTTCGCCTTATATTGCCTTTACCTGTTATCCTAGCCTGCCTAGTCTAGAAATGCTTGAGTTCCATCATGTTGGCCCTAAACCCTTGTCGCGTGTCGCTATGCTATATTACCGGACAATTATCCCTATGGGCGATGATCACTGATATGATATACATGATACTTGAGCATACTTATGAGTACACATACTATATGCTATACTCTATGGTGGAGTTGGACTTGCTGGCCTGCTACATGGAGCGAGATGGACTGCGACAAGATGCTGATGGACTTGATGACTAGGTGAGGGCCGACAAGGCAGGCGTAGTACCATCCGGAGTGATGGGCCTGGATCCCGACAGTTCCCACAAGATAACTTAATAATATGATTAAAGGCATATAGGTGGAAGGCCGTGCTAGAGAGCAGGGTTGTTTTGTTGCACTTGGCCGCTCTAGGACTTGAGTTCTGGATATTTGACCCGAGATAGAAATATACGCACTAACTGCTACGCGGGATAATGGTTTATGGGGCCCTCGGCATCGCAGTTCCTCATCGAAGCTATCCAGAGTCACATAGATTTGCGTGTTTCATTTGCGTGTGCGTGGGCTGTAGGTACATCGAGGATGGACATGAAGACATGACAGTGATGTGATCTGGTGGTCTCACCCTAGGATGTGAGCCTGTCGGGCAGGTGCATTACCACTGGCCAAAGGTGGGCCTGGATCCCGATCCGCGACACAATGCATGAGGTTGCTTTGGGTGTAAGGCCAACTACCCATGCGGCATAGGATATAGACTTAGCGTGATGACCTCTTTGGATTAGCTGACGTAGGGCTGCGGTGTGTCGTTCACCTGAGGCCGGCATACCTTAGGAAGTGTGCTAATCATGTGGCAAAATGGCGTTCGAGCGTGTCGGGTAATGTGCTGCACCCCTGCAGGGAAGAACAATACTATTCGAATAGCCATGTCAATGGTAACAGACGACTTGGAGATGTATCCCGTTCATAGAAAACTTTAACCAGTGACTTAATAAAACCTGCCAACTTAATAGATAGAATGCCAGGAATCGCTTTCGCACAGGGAGTTGATGGAGGATTCATGGTAGTGTATTGCTGCGGTGAGTAGATAGACTCGTGTGTGCTATTTCTCTCTCTTCTCTTGCTGCAAGATGCTGGTATTCTTAGGTTCTTTTTACTTCACCCCTATTCTGGCATTTCTGCAATACAATCCACAAATATACCCCTTTACCATTGATACCGATGCATATGTAGATAGATCTGATGTAAGTCTTGTGAGTACTTCGGATGAGTACTCATGGTTGCTTTGCCTTCCTTTTTCTTTAACCCAGTTGCTGCAATTCAGATAGTAGCACAAGGGATGTAGGTGATTCTGACGGTGGTTACTACTTGGATCTCGATGCCGACGAGTAGTTTGGAGGTCCCAGGCAGGAGGCCTGCATCTTTGGGAGGGTCATCGTTTTATTCTAGTCTTCTTAAGGCATTTGTTAAACTTGTCTATACTCAGACATATATTTGCTTTCCGCTCTGATGTAATGTTGGGTCATGTGACCTCTGTATGTAATATATTTGCTATCTCTGCTCATGTATGAGCTTTTGTATATATTTTGGTCGTAGAGTTGTGTGGTGGTACTACTTGTGATGTCACCCTCATGAGCATGCATGATGCGTGTATGATTAGTGCACGCTTATGAGCGGGGGCATCACAAGTTAGTATTAGAGCCGACTGCCTGTAAGAACCCCCAAGCCTTGTCGATGTCGAGTCTAGTGATATAAAACTATTTTCAACTGCTAGGTGTGTTGTGTGGCTTACGGACCCACATCGTATATGGATGGCAGTACGATTCTTTTTATTATGCATCTCCTCAATTTGGGGTCTGAAACTTTCTTACCTTCTCTGGGAATAGTTTTGCAAAACAACTCTAGATTCTTGTGATGACTTCATTCCTTATACTTACTGGAGATTCATTCATTTTCAGTTACTCTCTTATTTTCACAAGATCTTCTGAAATACTGTCTGATTTTCCTGAGAATCCTTTGTACCTACTGCTCTTGAAATTCCTTACCGTCGATAACACTTACAAATAATTCCATACACCTACCACTTAAAATTGCATACCATTATAATTGTTGTTCTGACCATGTTGTTTTTACTCAGAATTTACGGTTCTGAAGATCCTCCACCACCATCCTATGTTGCCACCATGATGCAGGAGTTTGAGCTGAATAAACAATTCAATGAGTGTACCATTTGGAACGCAACAATGCACGTCCAGAGAATGGCCCGATCTCACTTCACGAGTTCGTGCGCCTTAATCCGGCAACCTATCGCAACTCCTCTGAGCCGTTGATGCAGATGACTGGCTCCATGATATCACCTTTGAGATGGAATCTGCTAATGTTATCCCTCCCAACTACGTCACTTTTGCAGCGTATCACCTCAAGGGTCAAGCAACTCAATGGTGGGAGAGCCACAGGCGTATGCTGCCTGTGGGAACAGTAACCATTTGGCAACAATTCCAGGCTGCTTTTCATGCACATCACATTCCTCAGGGACTCATGGACAAGAAGAAGAAGGATTTTCGCAACCTCACTCAAGGCAAGAAGACAGTGGACGAGTACCAAAGGGAAATCCTCTCTCTATCTTGATATTCTGAAGATGATGTATCCACTGATGCATGCAAGTAGGACAAGTTCCGTGAAGGGCTGAATCCAATTCTCAATCATGCACTCAGTCTCCATGAATATCTGGACTTCCTGACACTTGTCAACAAAGCTATTATGGCAGAAACCAGCCAGGCTGAGCTCCAGGAGTCACTCAAGCATACTCATGATGTTGGTTCATCCTCAGGTCCGCCTGCTCAGAAGCACCAAGTGTGGATTATGTACAATGTCTATCATCGAGCTGCCCCAGCACCTAGAACATCTTACGTTGCACCTCGTCTGCCTCCACCCAGAGACAACTTAGAATCTAAGGTGGGCAGTCCAATAATATGGCTCCTCGCCCATTGTTTGGAGAATGCTACAAGTGTGGTCTTCCAAGTCATCATGCTAGAGACTGCTGTCAGAATCAGAATGCACTTCCTTCTGTTAGTCGAGGAAATGGCCATGATAACTCTCAGCCCAGGAACTTCAATGTAAGACTACCTGTTGATTGACGTATTTAGGTCAACGATGTCAAAGCTGAAGAAGCTCAACAGGCGTCAGATATCTTACTCTGTATTCTTCCCGTTAAAGAAGTTTCAGCCTCTATTCTATTTGATTCAGGAACATCGCATTCATTTATGTCTGAAGCATTTGCACTCATGCACGACATGTCATTTGAAAAGATGTACCCGCCATTAGAGGTTCAATCTCCCGGATCGAGATGGAATACCTCTATGATAAGCCACAACAACCAAATCAAAATCAAATGTCTAGTATTGCATGTTTCCCTTATCGACCTCAAGGCTTCCGACATAGACATCATTCTCGGTATGGATTGGTTAAAAACACATGGAGCTTTGATCGACTGTGACGCTAAAACAGTCCAGCTTACACACCCTTCTGGCCAGGTAATCAAGTACTCATCCCAGAGTGCTGAAACCCAGTTGTATGCTCTGAATGCATTCTCCTTGACAACATCGAGAACATTCCGGTAGTCCATGACTTCCAGGATGTCTTTCCAGAAGAACTTCCAGGAGTGGCACCTATAAGGGATGTCGAGTTCGTTATCGACTGGAAACCAGGCAATGCTCCTATCGCCAAGCGCCCATATAAGATGCCTCCTCATGAACTTCTCGAGCTTAAGAAAGAACTCAAAGAGTCGCTCTGCAAAGGCTTCATCTGCTCAAGCCCTTCTACATGGGGTTCCCCTTCTTTCTTTGTGAAGAACAAGGATGGAACTAATTGTTTGGTTGTCGATTACCGTCCTGTTAATCAGGCGACGACTAAAAACAAATGCCCACTTCCCAGAATCAATGACCTATATGATCAACTAGCTGGTTCATCCATCTTCTCCAAACTTGATTTGATATTAGGATACCATCATATCAGGGTTCGCGAAGTGGACATTCCTAAAACAGCCTTCGTTACGCGCTATGGCTCATATCAGTATACCGTCATGTCCTTTGGGTTAACTAATGCTCCAGCTACTTTCTCCCAATGGATGAACTACATCTTCATGGAATACCTCGACAAGTTCATCATGGCTTATCTTGACGACATCCTTGTATATTTTGAGAATAAAGAAGAACATGCCTAACATCTTTGGCTTGTACTGGAGAAGCTTCATGAACATCAGATGTATGCCAAGTATTCCAAGTGTGAATTCTGGTTATCTGAGGTGACCTATCTAGGCCACATGATCTCTATAGCAGGCATTGCTGTTAATCCAGAATGGGTTCAGGCTATTCTTGACTGCACTCCTCCGCAGACCGTCAAGCAAGTCAGAAGTTTTCTCGGACTCGCCAGCTATTGCCGTTGTTTTGTCAAGAATTTCTCCAAGATTGCTAAGTCATTGACTGATCTGCTCCGCAAAGACAAGTTCGAGTGGACACCTCAATTTCAGGAAAGCTTCTATTCTCTGAAAGACAAGTTGGCATCTGCCCCAGTGCTTGCTCCTCCAGATACTCACAAGGACTTTGTGATCTATTATGACGCATCTCGGCATGGATTAGGCTGTATCCTAATACAAGACCGTCAAGTGATAGCTTATGTTCTCGCCAGCTGTGTTCGCATGAAGAGAACTATCAAACTCATGATCTCAATCTTGCAGCTGTGATATATGCTCTGATGTCATGGCGACATTACCTCCTTGGAAATCATTGTGAAATCTACACGGATCACCAAAGTCTAAAATACTTATTCACTCAGCCAGATCTGAACCTTCATCAGCAGATATGGATAGAGACGATTACGAAGTGTGATGTAGGTATTTCCAATACTCCCGGCAAAGCTAATGTAATGGCTGATGCCTTAAGCTACAAGTCCTACTGCAACAACCTCATGGTGCAGCAACAACAACCACTTCTTTATGAAAACTCCGTAAGTTAAACACATTGGTTGTTGAACCAACTCTTGAACACACCATTAGGACCATGTAGTTGTATGACACAAGAGTACAACGCATCAAGCATGATATTGCTAAAGGTGGATCCTTAGGCTTCACCTTACATGATCAAGGCACCATATTCTCTCAAGGCTGCCAAGTGGTACCTAAGTTTAAGAATATGAGCCAAGATGTTGTCAAAGAAGCTCATGAGACACCTCTTTCGATTCATCTGGGCAGCACCAAGATGTACCAAGACCTTCGTTAGAGATTCTGGTGGAATAACATGAAGCAGGACATTGCTCACTATGTTGCTAAATGTGACATTTGCCGTCACGTTAAAGCAGAACATCGGTGACCTGCTAGAACTTTGCAACCACTCGCTATTCCTGAATGGAAATGGGACAAAGTTGGAATGGAGTTCATTACTAGATTTCCAAGATCACAGAAAGGTCATGATGCTATTCTTGTTTTCATTGACTGATTCTCCAAAGTTGCTCACTTCCTACTCGTCAAGGAAACCATCACTGCTAGTCAGTTGGCAGAATTGTATGTTGCCAGAATTGTTTCACTCCACAGTGTTATAGGGGATATGCCCTAGAGGCAATAATAAATGTTATTATTTATCTCCATGTTCATAATTATGTCTATATTCCGTGCTATAACTGCTATGGTTCTCAAGTCTACAATAAACACGAGGCTCGGAGGGAAACTCATATGCACGTGTGGAATAATAAACGGTAAAATGTATTCCTGGTCTGGCCTCAAAGACTAGCTCAAGTGTTGCATGATGGTTATGTTTTCCTGATCATGGGCATGACTATGCCAGCAACTTTGAGGGCACAATGTTAGAAGAACACTTGTGTTGAATCGACCCGGATTGATGTTATGCTATGAGATATCTTCGTCACAAGTTAATGGTTAATAACACAGAGAAAGTTAATGTTTGCATAATTCTTTAGACCATGAGAGTATCGAGTTCCTTCACACTTGATTCATGAACTTTGGGGTTTGTTAAACGTCATCCGTAAACGGGTGGCAATTACGGCGGCTTACGGGTTCATGGAAAAATTTGACAAGTAACTTGATAGCTCAAGATTGCAATTTGCTCCTTCAACAATGGAGAGATATACTTTGGGCCCTCTCGGTGTTATGGTATCCATCATCATCTGGCCAGACACAGCGTGATTTGATCATGGGGATGCCGAAACACGGGAATGAGAAAAGAGAACAAAACCGGTAACGAGGTAACTGGCATAGTGGACAAAATTGTTGATCCACGGGGATGTCGATAAGTCTCACATCGGTTTAGTAACATATCGTGAAGCAACAGGAATAGCACACGACAACTGGAGGTTCACTCGAATATTTATTCGTGTGGGTATAGGGGTCAATATGGGTGTCCACGGCTTTGATGTTGATCATTGATCGGAAAGTGTTCCGGTCATATCTATACTTCACTGAAATTATAGGGTCACATGCTTAAGGGTCATCTATTTGCTGAATACTAGACATGGAGTCTGAGAGAAAGTCACCGAAAAAGTTTCGGAGACGACGAAAAAGTTTCGAAGAGAAAACCGAAAGTGTTTCGGAGTTAATGAAAATGTTCCAGAATAAAACCATCATACCGGAAATGTTTCGGAGCACGTCCAGAATATTTTAGAGGATGCTAAAAAAGTTCTGGGACCTTCGGGATTTTTTTTGGAAATTACACACGGAAAAATATCTTGTCCCAGCGAGAGGGGACAAGATCCCACGTTTTGTGGGGCTGTTTTTGGGCTGTTTTTGGGGGGCGCCCCCTTTTAGGGATAAATTATTAGAAAGTTATTTTGAATAAATTATTATAAAGTTATTTTCCAAAAATCTTCAAACCAATTTAAGGATAAATTTATTATAAAGTTATTTTGAATAAATTATTATAAAGTTATTTTGAATAAATTATTATAATGTTTTCCAAAAATCTTCAAACCAATTTTCTTGGATCCCAAAATTCAATATCTTAAGGATAAATGATTATAAAGTTATTTTGAATAAATAAATTAAAACCCACTTAATAGTAATAAACCACTTATTTTGACCATTTAAATATGAATATATAATTATACATTTCTAAATATTCTGCAAATTTATGTGTGATTCAATAATGTTGTAGTTGGATTGTACAAAAAGTTTCAAGGCTAAATGAAATTATATGATCGCCTAACTAGACACAAAATAGAAACTAAAATAAAAACAAAAAAAGAAAATATAGTGTGCTACTGTGCACTTGGGCCACAAGTGCATAGTGCACATACCAACCCATCTCGCAGGTTGTCCTCCTCCTCCAGCTGTCGGCAGCGCCATGCCCGCGCTCTCTCTCATAGGCCGGATTTGCGACATGTGCTGCCACAATAGCACGGGGAGAGGATAAGGTCGGCGCCCTTGACCACTAGGCGAACCCTAGCCTCATTTCCCCCCCTCTCTCTCACTCGCTCTGATTGATCCAGTCGTCGCCCGAGAACACCGTCCCCATGGCCACCTTCGTCGTTGTGGCCATCGGCCTCCCCACGACATGAGAGGCTGTGCAAAAGAACCGCCATGGTCGTCCTCGTTGACTACGCCCTTGGATCGAAGCTGGGAGGCCACCTCAACATCACTTGCATCCAGTTCTTCCCCATCGGCCTCCATCATCTGCCGCTTCGATTCGCAGGATTCCTATGCTTCTAAGCTTCCAACGAATCTCCTTGAGCTCCTAAGTGAGCTCCGATATCTTCCCCCTATGTTTTCTCCATCGATCTCGTCCCCTAGCTATGTTAGTCGCCGTATCTGAGAGCTCCTCGCCGCCAGCCATGTCACCACCTTTGCTAGAGCACTCGCACGTCACCCTCGAGCATCGCACCATGCTCCTAGTCCTCCCAGGAAGCTAACGCCACCACCAGCTCATCGTACTATGCACCGTAGCCTTGATTTCGTCGAGCTCAAGCTTCGATCGCCACTCATCATCGTCGCTGCTATCGATGTATACCACCCCTGCAAGAACTGATGCCACCAGTGGACGCGCGATGCTGCACGCGTTCGAATGGTGCCAACCGCCGTCATTTTGGTTGCCTGAGCTGTGATTCCGGCCGTCACTGCCGTGTATTTGGTTGCCGGAGCACGCGCCGCCATTTCAAACTCCGACTGGGTCACTGCCATGTGGCCCCCGCCTATCAGCTGATTAAGTTAAGGCTTAATTACCCACTAACAGTCGCTGATAGTGGACCCCACTATTTAAATAATGATTTGGTTAAATAAGTCTATGACATGCGGGACCCACCTCAAAATAACTTAATTAAAATTTAGTTAATTGCCTGTTAAAATACGTGACACTGACATGTGGGACCCACCCTTCACCAGTCAGTAGTCAAACTATTGATACTGACTGGGCTGCTGACTCAGCAATCTTGGCCCCACCGGTCAGCCTCACTAGCTAGGTACCCTCCGGTTACCCGTAGCAATTTCACTTTGAAAATTCGAATTAAAATAAATCCAAAAATTCCAAAAAATGTAATGAACTTTGGAAATTTATAACTAATTCACACTAACTCAGAAAAAATATAAATTATATATGAAAAATGATCAAAAATATATGAAGAATCCAAATATGTCATTTTCATGCATGTTAAAAATCATTAACATTCTATTTATTAATAAAACACTAATAGACCATTAAATAAGTAACATTTGGAGTTGGGGAAATATGCTTTGATATATTCCCACTTCAATTAAATTGTTTAGTCATGCAATAGATCAAATAATCATCACAAATTACCATGCCATGCATTTTGTATTGCTTAGTACATGTTATTATTAGATAGATGATCCTATCCTCTGTATAACCAGATTTTGTCAGCTTACATTGCCTTTACCTGTTATCCTATCCTGCCTAGTCTAGAAATGCTTGGGTTCCATCATGTTGGCCCTACACCCTTGTCGCGTGTCGCTATGCTATATTACCGGGTAGTGATCCCTATGGCCGATGATCACTGATATGATATACATGATACTTGAGCATACTTTTGAGTACACATACTATATGCTATACTCTATGGTGGAGTTGGACTTGGTGGCTTGCTACATGGAGCGGGACGGACTCCGACAGGATGCTGATGGACTCGATGACAAGGTGCGGGCCGGCAGGGCAGGCATAGTACCATCCGGAGTGATGGGCCTGGATCCTGACCGTTCCCACAGGATAACTTAATAATATGACTAAAAACATATAGGTAGAAGGCCGTGCTAGATAGCAGGGTTATTTTGTTGCACCTAGCTGATCTAGGATGTGAGTTCTGGATATTTGATCTGAGATACAAATATACGCACTAACCGCCACGCGGGATAACGGTTTATGGGGCCCTCGGTGTCGTCGTTCCTCACCGAAGCTTTCTAGATGTCACATAGATTCGGTTGTTTCATTTGCATGTGCATGGACTGTAGGCACAGCGAGGATGGACATGAAGAAGTGACAGTGACGTGATCTGGCGGTCTCATCCCAGGATGTGAGCTGGCCGGCCTGAATCCTGATCCGCAACACAACGCAAGAGGCTACTCTGGGTGTAAGGCCCAGTACCCTTGTGGCATAGGATATAGACTCAGCGTGGTGACCTCTCTGGATTAGCTAACGTAAGGCTGCAGCGTGTCCTTCACCTGAGCTGGCATACATTCGAAAGTGTGCTAATCATGTGGCAAAGTGATGTTCGAGCGTGTTGGTATGTCTCCAACGTATCTATAATTTATGAAGTATTCATGCCATGTTTACAATAATTTTATATGGTTTTGGTGCACTTTTATATGATTTTAATGGAACTAATCTATTGACGTAGTGCCCAGTGCCAGTTGTTGTTTTTTTGCATGTTTTTGGTTTTCCAGAAAATCCATACCAAACGAAGTCCAATTGCCATGAAAATTTATGGTGACTTTTTATGGACAAGAAGAGACCCACGAAGCATCAGAGGAGCACCAGACGATGTCCAGGGGAGTCACGAGCTCACCAGGTGCGATCCCCAGGGCGCACCCCCTGAGCTCATGGGTCCCACGGGATCCCTCGGACATGAAATCAACACTAAAAATTCTTATGAATTGGGAAACCCCTGAAACTTAGCCTAGAACTTCCGCTCCTCCGCCGCAAGCCTCTCTTCCAATGTGATCTCATCCGGAGTCCTTTTCCGGCACCCTGCCGGGCGGAGAGATCATCACCGGAGGCCATCTTCATCATCCCGGCAGTCTCCATGACGAGGCGGGAGTAGTTCACCCTCGGGGCTGAGGATATGTACCAGTAGCTATGTGTTTGATATCTCTCTCTCGTGTTCTTAATTTGGCAAGATCTTGATGTACCACGAGTTTGTTAATATAGTTGGATCATATGGTGTTCTTCCCTCTCTATCTTGTTGTGATGAATTGAGTTTTACCCTTTGAGGTTTCACTATTATCGAAATGAATATTTTGGATTTGAGAACACTTGATGTATGTCTTGCATGTGGATGCCCGTGGTGACAATGGGGTATTCTATTGAGTCATGATACGTCTCCATCGTATCTAATTTTCCAAATTCTTTTGCCCTTGTTTTGGACTCTAATTTGCATGATTTGAATGGAACTAACCCGGAGTGACGCTGTTTTTAGCAGAATTGCCTTGGTGTTATTTTTGTGAAGAAATAAAAGTTCTCGAATTGACCTAAAAATTTATGAAGAATATTTTTGGAATATATAAAAAATATTGGCAAAAGAATCAACCAGAGGGGACCCACCAGGAGTCCACAAGGGTGGGGGGTGCGCCCTATCCCCTGGGCGCGCCCCCTGGCTTGTGGGTCCCCTGGACCTCCTCCGACCTCAACTCCAACTACATATAACCCTATTCGGGGAGAAAAAATCAGAGAGAAGAGTTCATCACTTTTCACGATACGGATTCTTCCTCGGGAAGGTAGATCTGGAGTCTGTTTTGGGCTCCGAAGGGGGGAAATCGACGCCGTCATCATCACCAACCATCCTCCATCACCAATTTCATGATGCTCACCATCGTGCGTTAGTAATTCCATCGTAGGCCTGCTGGACGGTGATGGGTTGGATGAGATTAATCATGTAATCGAGTTAGTTTTGTTAGGGTTTGATGCCTAGTATCCACTATGTTCTGAGATTGATGTTGCTATGACTTTGCTATGCTTAATTCTTGTCACTAGGGCCGGAGTGCCATGATTTCAGATCTGAACCTATTATGTTTTCATGAATATATATGTGTTCTTGATCCTATCTTGCAAGTTGTAGACACCTATTACGTGTTACGATCCGCATACCCCAAGGTCACAATAATTGGGATTCTTTTCGGTGATTACCGTCCTTTGAGGAGTTCATGTATTCAATAAATGCTAATGCTTTGGTCCGGTTCTCTATTAAAACGAGGCCTTAATATCCCTTAGTTTCTATTAGGACCCCGCTGCCACGGGAGGGTAGGACAAAAGATTTCATGCAAGTTCTTTTCCATAAGCACGTATGACTATATACGGAATACATGCCTACATTATATTGATGAATTGGAGCTAGTTCTGTGTCACCCTATGTTATAACTGTTGCATGATGAATGCCATCCGACATAATTATCCATCACTAATCCATTGCCTACGAGCTTTTCACATATTGATCTCTGCTAAGTTACTTTGTCGTTGCCACTGTTACAATTACTACAAAACTGCTACTATTACTTTTGCTAATGTTACCGTTACTTCCATACTAATTTGCTACTAAATATTTTGCTGCAGATATTAAATCTTTCAGGTGTGGTTGAATTGACAAATTAGCTGCTAATACTTGAGAATATTCTTTGGCTCCCCTTGTGTTGAATCAATAAATTTGGGTTGAATACTCTACCCTTGAAAACTATTGCGATCCCCTATACTTGTGGGTTATCAAGACCTTTTTCTGGCACCGTTGCCGGGGAGCATAGCTCTATTCTCTAAGTCAGTTGGGATTTATATCTGTTGATCACTATGAAGAATCTGAAAGATCCAGGAACCAAGATTTTTCCCTCTAAGACGAGGGGAGGTAAGGAACTGCCATCAAGCTCTGCAATTGATTCACCTTCTGTTTTGAGTAAGCTTGCGACACCACCACCAGCTATTAATTCTGATATGTCACAAGTAATTGATGATGCTACTTCTGCTATGCATGATGCTTATGATGATACTTTGCTTGATAATATTGTGCCACTGGGTGAATTTCTCGTCGGACAAATTACTAGAGTTATTGGTGAAACTGATGATATTTCTGAAACTGATGAAATTATTGAGACTGATGAGTATGATTCTCCTCCTAGATATGAATTGCCTGAAATACCTGAGGGTTATGTTACGGATGGAGAGGTAGCTAGGGACTTCCTTGCTTGTAAGGATAGAGATGATCTTAAGAAATTGTTAGCCAAGCTGAAAGAAAAATCTTTGAACGCTAGAATGCAATATGATCCTAAGTTTGCTACTTCACCTATCTGTGTTACTAATAAGGATTATGAATTCTCTATTGATCCTGAGTTAATTACTTTGGTTGAAACTGATCCTTTCCATGGTTATGAATCTAAAACTATTGTGGCACATCTTACTAAATTGAATGATATAGCCACCCTATTTGCTCATGAGGAAAAAAAATCGCTATTTCTATAATCTTAAGTTGTTTCCTTTCTCATTAAAGGGTGATGCTAAGATACGGTTTAATTCTCTTGCTCCTGGTTGTGTGCGTAGTCCCCAGGATATGATATATTACTTCTCTGAAAAATATTTTTCTGCTCATAAGAAGCAAGCTGCCTTACAGGAAATATTTAACTTTGTGCAAATTGAAGAAGAGAGTCTCCCACAAGCTTGGGGGAGGCTTCTCCAATTACTCAATGCTTTGCCTAATCATCCTCTCAAGAAAAATGAAATACTTGATATCTTTTATAATGGATTAACCGATGCTTCTAGGGACCACCTAGATAGTTGTGCTGGTTGTGTTTTGAGGGAACGAACTGTTGAACAAGCTGAACTACTATTGGATAGTATATTGAGCAATGATAATGATTGGACTATCCCTGAACCACCTCCAAAGCCAACTCCGAAGAAAAGATGTATTCTATTTCTCAGTCCTGAAGATATGTAAGAGGCAAAGAAATCTATGAAAGAAAAAGGTATTAAAGCTGAAGATGTTAAGAATTTACCACCTATTGAAGAAATACATGGTCTTGATAACCCGACACAGGTAGTGGAGGTAAATTCACTCTATAGATTTGATGAAGGTGATATTCCTCATAATAAGTCTGCTAGTCAATGCTTGGATGAATTGGATAACTTTATTGTTAAACAAGAAAATTTCAATGCTTATGTTAGTAGACAATTGAAACGTAATGCTTACATGCTTGATCGCTTAGGTTTTTTTTTTGAGGAAAAATGGACAGTGAGGGCACCCCCTCACTGACTTTTATATTAGATCAGCACACACAAGGTTACATAAGAAAGTTTACATAGGCCTAAAAGTAAGAAGGATTCCTATACACCAAGGGTACAGGGGAGATACAAGTGTTGTAGTAGGACACCACACAACAGGTTAGATCGAACCGACCACCTGTTCAATAAAAGGCCACAAGGCTTCTTTCACACGGTGCTTCATCATTCCAAAGTCAACTTGAAATCGTTGGCGCCAACCACTCCTCGTAGGAGCGATCCCTCTGAAGTGTTTGTTGTTACGTTCCTTCTAGATGCTCTAGGCCGCCACGATGAAAATTTCCATGAACATGGGCCGTGTCCAAACGACCCTCGCTGCATGCAGGAGCTGTAACCTATTGCCACCCGCGGGCCACATGATTCTCAGCTCCCCCCAGCACCTTTTAATGAACTCACATTCAAATAAAAGATGTTCAACCGTTTCCTCTAGGCGGTGGGAGCACATCAAGCAGGTGTAGTTATCATCCCTGAGCTTCATACCTTTCCTTTTCAATAGGTTGCGCGTGTTTAGCCTGTCAGCTAGCAGGAAACATGCAAAGACCTTCCATTTGTTGGTGCACTTGGATTTCTAGATCCACTCGAAGCCCTTGTCCGCCACTTCGTCACGAAAGCAGTGGAGGTAGAATTTACTGGACTGAAAGCCCTTAGAGCCCCAAACACATTTCCAAACATCCCTGGCATCTGTCAGCTCCACCTCGGCCAAGCTGGTTTGGAGATCACGAAGCTCATCCCTGGCCTGGATTGATAGCGGGAGATTGAAGTTTTGGCCTAGGGCAGGCGCAGTTAGTAGCTCGCGTACCGTCACGTCCTCATTCCTGGCAAATGAGTATAACCGGGGGTGACTGTCAGATAGTATGCTACTGTGCCACATGTCCTTCCAAAAAAGGGCTGTGCTTCCATCCCGTACTTCCACCGTCGTGATCCCACGATAGATCGGCGCCAGTTGCATGACATCATGCCACCAGAACGAGCCACATGGGTCAGTTGCATGTGGTATCGAGTCCACATAGTATGCCGACCAGACCAGTTTGACCCAGGGCAAGTCCATGCGATTGTAGAATTTATGCATCATCTTTAGGAGCAAGCCTTGATTTTGAATCTTGAGATCGATCACCCCCAGCCCTCCTTTGTTCTTGGGGCGGAAAACCAGCTCCCATGCAGCCAGGGATACAGCCTTTGTGCCATCATCCAAGCTCTTGGCCCAGAGGCAGTATCTCCGGAGTTTGTCAAGATGATCCAGGACTTTTGGCGGGATCTTGATGGAGCACATGGCATAAATCATAAGAGAAGTGATCACCAAGTTTACCAATGTGAGTTTTGACCCAAGATCCAGTAAGGCGGCCGCCGAGGAGAGCTTTCTTTCAACCGACGCAACAAGAGGCATGAGGTCAGTTACAGTCAACCTTGTAGTGCCCATAGGCAACCCAAGGTAGGTGAATGGCATGGACCCAATCGCGCACCCAAAGACCTGAGCAAGCCTCGAGGTCGTTTCCTCAGAAGCATTGGCAGTGATCAATGTTGATTTTTGGAAGTTGATGCATAGGCCTACCGACGCTGCATAATCCTGAAGAATACGCTTGATCGTTTCCACTTGAGAGTGGTCCGCGGGCATCACAAGAATCGTATCATCGTCGTATTGAATCACAGGGTAATCATTGTCTGGCACTGGAATAGGGAGCTGCAGGGTGCCCGACCGAAAAGCGTCGTTGATGGCAGCTTGTAGGAGGTCTGCCGCCAACACAAAAATGAGCGGGGATAGTGGGTCACCCTGGCGCACTCCTCGCAAACAGAAGAACTGTCTACTTGGGATTCCATTGAGGAGGATCGCGGATTTGGCCGACGAGAATAGGCATTTAATCCATCCGAGCCAACGGTCATCGAACCCCATGCATTTCATAATCTCCAACATGGGAGCGTGTTCGATTGTATCGAACGCCTTGGCAAAATCGAGCTTCAGAATAGCTATCTCCTTCCCCGATGATTGACATTGGTGTATGAATTTGAATGCCCACGCCATGCAATCCTATATAGATCTCCCCCTCAGGAAGCCATATTGATTGTGGTGCATGATCTTGAGGATGACACGCTGCAGCCGATTCGCTAATAGTTTCGTCAGGAGCTTAAGGCAGCAATTCAAGAGTGTGATCGGACGATAGTCGTTGGCGGTCTCTGGGGATTGGGTTTTTGGGATGAGGGTGATAAAACCAGTGTTCAAGCTCTCGAGGTCAAGGTTACCTGCATGGAAATCAAAACAAAGCCGATAAAAGTCCTCTTTGATTATATGCCAGCAGGATTTTATGAAGCTGCCACTAAACCCATCGGGTCCAGGGGCACGGTCTGACGGCAGCTCTTTTACAACTTGGTCAATCTCGTTGTGGGTGAAAGGAGCTGACAAGGCTTGGAGTCCCTCCACTTTTTTGATGATTCTCCTTAGATCAAAGCGCATGTCAGTCGGATTGGAGTGGCCCAGTCTATCTTTGTACGTTTGAAAGAGCACAGCCTCTTTCCCCACATGATCATGGATGATCGAGTCGTCAGGCAAGCGAAGCGAGGCAATGTTTTTCCTTCTGAAACGTTCAGTCGCCACTCTGTGGAAGAACTTTGTGTTGCCATCGCCGAACTTGAAGTATCTGATGGTACATCATTTTTTCTAGTACAGCTTCTTGCAGTCCAGCAGATGGAGAAGATGCTGTTTTAAAATCACCCTAAAGTTAGCTTCTGGGATAGACAGTCTCCTTCTTTCTTCTAGCCCATCAAGCTCTAGCAGGGTTTTGTTGTAGTTATCAATCAGGCCTGACAATTTAGATATCTTTCTACTCCATTGCTTCAGATCATAGCGCAGGTTTTTAAGTTTTTTACACAAAATCGCGGCAGCATTGGGGGCATAACATCTTCTGTTCCATGATCGTTGGACCACCTCAAAGAAGCCAGGCTGCCCGATCCAAAAATCCTCAAAACGAAATATCTTGGATTTTGGAATTCTGGACTGAACGCTTAGGTGATTATATGAGTAGAACTGTTAATGATCTCAAGCTTATCAGTAAACATGCTTCCATGGAACTACTCAAGTAGAACAAGTACTTAAGGCACAAAATGATTTGCTTAATGAGATGAATAGTAAGAACAATGATAATGCTGTGAGAGTTATGACTAGAGGTGGTTAAAATGACTCAGGAACCTTTGTATCATGAGGGCCATCCTAAGAGAATTAAGCAAGATTCTCAGAGAATTAATACTGATGCACCTAGTCCTCCTAGTAATAAAAAGAAAAAGAATGATGATAGGACTTTGCATGCCTCTAGTGAACCTATTATAGATACACCTGAGAATCCAAATGATATCTCTATTTCTGATGCTGAAACACAATCTGGTGATGAACATGAACCTAGTAATAATGATAATGATGATGTTCATGTTGATGCTCAACCTAGTAATGATAATGATGTGGAGATTGAACCTGTTGTTGATCATGATAACCCACAACCTAAGAATAAAAGATATGGTAAGAGAGATTTCATTGCTAGGAAGCATGGTAAAGAAAGAGAACCATGGGTTCAGAAACCCATGCCCTTTCCTCCTAAACCATCCAAGAAAAACGATGAAGAGGATTTTGAGCACTTTGTTGAAATGCTTAGACCTGTCTTTTTGCGTATGCGTTTGACTGATATTCTGAAAATGTCTCCATATGCTAAGTATATGAAAGATATTGTGACAAATAAAAGAAAGATACCAAAAGCTGAAATTTCCACCATGCTTGCTAATTATACTTTTAAGGGTGGAATACCAAAGAAACTAGGAGATCCTGGAATACCGACTATACCATGCTCCATTAAAAGAAATTATGTTAAAACTGCTTTATGTGATCTTGGAGATGGTGTTAGTGTTATGTCTTTCTCTTTGTATCGTAGACTTGACTTGAATAAGTTGACACCTACTGAAATCTCTTTGCAAATGGCTGATAAATCAACTGCTATACCCATCGGTATTTGCGAGGATGTGCCTATCATAGTTGCAAATGTTACTATTTTAACGGACTTTGTTTTTCTTGATATGCCCGAAGACGACAGTATGTCGATCATCCATGGTAGACCTTTTTTGAATACTGCAGGGGCTGTTATTGATTGCAACAAGGGCAATGTCACTTTTCATGTTAATGGTAATGAGCATACGGTACACTTTCCGAAGAAACAACCTCAAGTGAATAGTATCAACTCTATTGGAGAAATTCCAACAATTGCTATTGGAGGTTTTAATTTCCCTCTCCCTACTATAAAGAAGAAATACGATACTCTTATTGTTGGGGACATGCATATCCCCGTTGAGGTAACCTAGTGTTATTCGAAAATTCTCCAGGTTCATGTCATTCTGAAGAAGGTTGTTAACAATACTTGATCAACCTTGTTAATGGATTCCTTTTGACGGGCATGAGATGGATGAATTTAGAAGGCACAACTTTCTATACCCAACTTTTACTCTCTGTTATTAAGATTAAATAAAGCAAAAATACTATTATTTTTCTATTTTCTGAATTATCCACGCAATAAAAAAATGACCTAAAAATAAAAGTTCTTCAAATGCCCTGAAAATTTAGTATGATTTTTTCTAGAATATTTGAGAATTTCTGGTACTGAAAACACACCAGGGGGCAGCACCAGTGGGCCACAAGCCCACAGGGCGCGCCCTACCCCCTGGGCGTGCATAGGTGGCTTGTGGGTCCCACATGGGCCCCCCTCACTTATTCCAGCACCCATCCACTTCGTCTTCCTCCAGAAAAAATCCCACCATTGCTCAAACCCGTGTTCTAGCTCATCTTTCTGCCATTTTCGATCTCCTTGTGCAAAGCTCCATTTGCAAAACTGTTTTGGGGGATTGTTCTTCAGTATGTGACTCCTCCAATGGTCCAATTAGTTTTTGTTCTAGTGCTTTATATATTGCAAATTTTTGCTGCTGTGGTGACCTTATTCTTGAGCTTGCATGTCGAATTTGTATGGTCCCAAGTAGTTTTGATGCATGATATTGCCTCTAGGCACTTGTGGGAGTAGTTGCTTTAAATTTTGTTGAGTTTTGTTCACTTTTATTTTGAGTCACTAAAAATTCAGAAAATTTTCAGAGGAAGAAAGATGTTTAGGAGAATATACCAAGGCGGTTCCTCGAGCAAGAAAGCCCCGCGGCTCGTGTTACGTGAGCCTGATTTTGAACCACCGAGGGAAGCTCAAGTGCGGCCTTGTGAATGGCCGTTGGATCAATTTGTGGTTCGTGCTTGTTTCAAGGAGGAATTTGATGCGTACGTACAAAACGATGACCTTGAGGATTCTGTTTCGGATAAGTGCAGGCAATACCGTCACCTTGCTGATTCCTTTGTGCGCAGGTTTGAATTTCCATCCAAGCATAACACGCATTCTGCTTTGTTTAATATTTATGATAAATCATATACCATGGACCTAGAAGATTTTAATGATGCATGCAAAATCCCACAATGGGGTATTCATAGTGAACCCCGTAAATCTGATTGCATTGATTTCCTGGGTGGCATTACTAGGGGAGAAACTAGAAATGTCACACAAGCCTCCATAGGGAGCATTCACTTTCCTGCGATACATTATTTTGCTCTCTTTATTGGTAGATGCATTAATGGTAAACATGATCATAGCCACCTTTACGCGTCAGATCTTAGCGTCCTCAAGAGTGCTATAATGGGTGATAAATGATATAACTTGGGGGCTATTGTTGCAAGGCGGTTACATAATAATGCTAAGGATGGGGATTTCTTTGGTGGAATTTATGACACCCGGTTAGCTAATTATCTCGAGGTACCTATAAGAGAAAACGACATTGAGTTACCACCTGCTTACCATGATTATGATGCTATGGTACGTCACTAGTTTCTTGAGAGGAACGATCGGTCCCTCCTGTACCGACTAAAATCTTTGATAGGGAGTGGGTCTTCTGTATTACACTTCCTGCTCCTGCCTTCTTTGACTATCAGGTGAAACGAAGAGACTTCATAACCAGAGAGGAGGCGAACGACTATGAGAGAGAGGGGGAGGCTGGTCGTCTCCACGAGGCAGCTCTCCAAGCGATAGCTCCCGCAGCTCAGTACAACCCCAACTACAACTTTGGATATCCGCCAGGCCATCCGTGGCCCTAGACCAACTTAGGCCAAAACCCTAAGCTTGGGGGAGTACGTATTTTCACCGATATTACATTCATGTTCACACATTCATTCCAGCTGTCAGTGTTCATACTTTTTCATTGTATTATCCATGGTAGTTTATTTCTTTTTCTCGCTTTCTTCTTGTGTGTTTGAAAAACCTTGAGAAAATCCAAAAAAATTAGTTCTAGTTTTACTTTCTAGTTTGTTTAGTTGTAGTATTAAAAGAAAACCCAAAAAGATTTCTTGTTCTTCTTTTGCTTGTTGGGAGCTTTCCCGTGTAAATACTTTTTCTCGTTCTTATTTTACTTTCTTCAAAAAAAAAACTCCAAACACATTTCAGTGTGTTTCTTTGAAATGCTCGTTCTTTTTTCATCAGGTTGTGAAGAGAAGACCATGATGAAAATGTTGAGTGGTTCTCATATGCATTATTGTTTATCTAACGAAGAGCCCATATTACCTTGTCTTCTCCTTTGAATAATTGTTTCCAGAGTCCAGCTTAGTCCGATGCACGTGCACTCTTATTATTATTCACACCGTTCGGTCGTGTAAGTGAAAGACAATAATGATGATATATGATGAAATGATTGAGATGGAGAAAAGCTGGTACGAACTCGACCTATTTTGTTTTTGTAAATATGATTAGCTCATCGTTCTTGATTCAGCACATTATTGATGAAACATGTTTGCAATGACAGTTAGAAATTATAGTTACTCATGCCATGCTTAATTAGCTAGGAGTGTATAATGGTTTGTCTTGAATGCCAACATGCATTTTAAAATGGTTATGATGTAGTATGATAGGATGGTATCCTCCTTTGAATGCTTCAAGTGGCTTGACTTGGCACAAGTTCATGCTTGTATTTGAAACAAAATCAACATAGCCTCCACGATATTTATGTTCATGGTGATTTATATCCTACTCATGCTTACATTCAATGTTGGTCAATCTCAATGCATGTTTATGACTGTTGTCGCTCTCTAGTTGGTCGCTTCCCAGTCTCTTGCTAGCCTTCACTTGTACTAAGTGGGAATACTGCTTGTGCATCCACTTCCTTAAACCCAAAGTTGTTCCTTGTGAGTCCACCATACCTACCTATATGCGGTATTTATCTACCGTTCCAAGTAATTTTGCATGTGCCAAACTCTAAACCTTCAAATGATAATCTGTTTTGTATGCCTGAATCGCTCATGTAGTGACTGGGGGCTGACAGTATCTTCCATGTTTGGTGGGTTATTCTCACGATGAGTGTTTATTCACTTGTCATTCACGAGAAAGTGGCTGGTAATCGGGATGCCCAGTTCCATGCTCAAAATCAAATTAAAATGTAATTTCAAACAAAACTCCCCCAGGACTGTTGTTGGTATGGATGGTACCCGTTGTTTTGGATCAGCCGTGGAGTGTGATTGTGGGTGGAGGGGGAGTAAAAACTTTACTATTCTGTTTGGGAACCGCCTATAATGTATCTAGCATGGAAGATAGTGAGATCTCTTGGTTGTTATGTTGACAATGAAAGCATACCACTCAAAATTATACTCATCTTTATTTTAAAAGCTCGAGCTCTGGCACCTCTGCAAATCCCTGCTTCCCTCTGTGAAGGGCCTATCTATTTACTTTACTGTTGAGTCATCATCCTCTTATAAAAAGCAACACTTAGAGAGCACCACTGTCATTTGTATGCTTTGTTATTAATTGATATTGAGTATGACTATGACTGGATCTCTTTAACCATGTATTATAATGTCTAGTCAGGCCTTGTTCTTTAGAGGTGCTCTGCATTTATGTTTTGCGGTTTTAGAAAGGGCTAGCGAGATACCATTATATCATATTGTATCATGATTGTTTTGAAAAAAGTGTTGTCATCCAAGATTTACTATTATTGCTCGCTAGTTGATTATGCCATTGATATGAGTAAATATGAGACCTAAATGTTATTGTGAATATGGTTAGTCCATAATCTTTGCTGAAAACCTGAGCACCAGTTAGACATATTTACAACAACAAGATCAAACAGAGTTTGTAAAAGTTTTTCTTTGTCACTTTCAGTTTGTCAACTGAATTGCTTGAGGACAAGAAATGGGTTAAGCTTGGGGGAGTTGATACGTCTCCATCGTATCTACTTTTCCAAACTCTTTTGCCCTTGTTTTGGACTCTAATTTGCATGATTTGAATGGAACTAACCCGGACTGACGTTGTTTTCAGCAGAATTGCCTTGGTGTTATTTTTGTGCAGAAATAAAAGTTCTCGGATTGGCCTGAAAATTTATGGAGTATATTTTTGGAATATATAAAAAATATTGGCAAAAGAATCAACCAGAGGGGACCCACCAGGAGTCCACAAGGGTGGGGGCGCGCCCTACCCCCTGGGCGCGCCCCTGGCTTGTGGGTCCCCTGGACCTCCTCCGACCTCAACTCCAACTCCATATAACCATATTCGGGGAGAAAAATCAGAGAGAAGAGATCATCACATTTCATGATACGGAGCCGCCGCCACCTCATGTTCTTCCTCGGGAGGGCAGATTTGGAGTGTGTTTTGTGCTCCGGAGAGGGGAAATCGACGCCGTCGTCATCACCAACCATCCTCCATCAGCAATTTCATGATGCTCACCGCTGTGCATGAGTAATTCCATCGTAGGCTTGCTGGACAGTGATGGGTTGGTTGAGATTAATCATGTAATCGAGTTAGTTTTGTTAGGGTTTGATCCCTAGTATCCACTATGTTCTGAGATTGATGTTGCTATGACTTTGCTATGCTTAATGCTTGTCACTAGGGCCTGAGTGCCATGATTTCAGATCTGAACCTATTATGTTTTGATGAATATATAAGTGTTCTTGATCCAATCTTGCAAGTTGTTGTCGGGGCCGGATTTCGGGGACATAGAATATCCCAGAAATTTAACCCCTCGTGTTACCACCAGCCCAGGATTACTGTAACTGGTGGACACGTCCTTGTTACAGATTACCAAGCAATTAGAAGAATTGGATACAAAACCATAAAGGTCAAAAGATACAACAGTGATTCCGGTGGTGGATGACAGAAATGTCTTGTGGTTCTCCAACGTTGATGGGGCTCCATTCCCATAGGAACAGCTGACCCGGATAATTCCTATCCCGCGTGGCTGCCATCCTAGGCTCCGTACAGACGTCGATGTGGTATTCCTCGTAGAACTTCTGACCTGGCCAAGTAAATAGCCAGGGACAAGCCTGTGAGTACGTTTGAATGTACTCGCGAACATCATGCACAAAAGATATACCGAATGCAGCAGATAATATATGATCATGATTAAACTATAGACATATGCTCATGCTGAACTATGCTAAATGCGTGCTGGCAAGGATTAAATCATGGCATGATAACATATTGGCATGTACAAATAAATGAATATATAAAAATGTTAGTGATAAACAAGGAAAGTTAAAGGAAAATAAATTAAAAGTAATGCCGGTCGGATGTCAAGTGACACCACGGTAGGTCTTGAAGAGAAATGCCAATCGGGTGTCCACAAGAGTAGTGGCGGGACCGCCTGTAAACTCGAGAGACGCCACGAGAGGTCTTGAAAAGAAAAGCCAGTCGGGCGTCAAGTGAAACCTCGGTCGGACATGAAAAGAAATTCCAGTCGGGTGTCCACAAGAGTAGTGGCGTGATAAACCGCCTATGAACTCGAGAGACGCCACGAAAGGTCTTGAAAATAAAACCGAATGGCCGGGGTAGTCTAGCCAGCCCCTGAGACACACAGGAAAAATAACATAAAAGAAACGGGTTAGTCCACAATAATACAACATTAATATGCATAGCAAAATATTCATGGTAGCATCAGGGTGACAATAATAATCCCACAAAATAATTCAGGCTCAACTTAATCATTTTCCTCCGGAGACCGACTCTAAGACCGACACTTGACCAACCCAGACTGTAATCCTTGACCGCGGACACGGCTATTCAAATAGGTTTAAACTCTGCAGAGGGTGTGGTCTTTACCCACAAGTATAGGATTTCTTTAGTCAGTACCGCGGCACTTACTAATTCCCATTACAGCCTTTGGGCTGAAAACACACCTAACTAGCACACACCAGATTAACTTTCCGGATGCCAGGAATCACCCAAAGCATCGTTCAAGAAAAACTCTGAGACGGAGAGACCAACATCCTACATAGGATCACTATTAATACGCGCGGATTCCAAGGGGACACTCCCTCTTGGCTACAGTCGGATACACCCATGCCCCCTAACCCGATGACAGGATTTAGTCCATGGCCACCGAAACCCTCATCGTGGCCCTCTGTACGGTGTGTGCCTGGAAAGGGGTTATCAACTTACTAAACCATACCCCACCTGTGGCAGGGACAAGTGGTAGCACGAATCAAGTATGGGGTTTACCGGAACAAGACTCGATCTACGGTCGACTCAGGAGGCTTAAGTTTTCCTGTAGTGGTTAGCACAAAAAATATCCTTTCAACAGCAATCACAAAACAGGGCCACAACCCTAGCATGCCTCACATATAGAACGTGACACCACCGTGTCAAATATGACTCGTGCCCACCGGCACGTCCAAGGTAGGAGCACACTCCTGGATCCTCACAACACATGCATGTCAGACTTGAGTGGAATGCATGCAAGAGAAGATATACATGACCATGCATGCTCGACTAGCAATATGCAAATTTAATTTGAATTCAACATAGTCATGTTCAAATTATTCTAACAAATAATCCACCAAGCATTCACCATATCAAGTGTTCAAGATGCTTGCCTTGAGCATGCAGAAGTATTGGGGGCACTCCAAAAGTTTGAAATATTAACTCCCCTCCATTTTCCTATTTTCGAAAATATTCAAATTACCACATAAATAAAAAACAATACAAAAAAGTGTTTCATATATTTTTGAAATAAATACTAAAATAAACTAGATGATATATAAGGAATTACAGAAAAAGAATCAATTAATTTGGGGTTAGTATGAATTACCTATGGATTTACTAAGCTAGAAATAAATGATTAAATGGACTATATAATTAATCCAGCAGAAACTAGGCATAATAAAAATGTTCACCCTAGCTAGTTTGATATAGCATTATTTTAGAAGCATGTAGAAATTTGAATCACTGGATTTTAATTTGAAATGGTTTTTGTGGAAATATTTGGAAGCTGCTGAAAAAGAAAAAAAAAGGAAAAGGAGCAGAGAAGCGCCCTGAGCGCGGTTTAGACGTGTGGTGCCATTGGGCCTGGCCCAGCCACTGAGCCGTGTGGGAGGGCGGCGACGTCGAAGGCGTACTTCTGGAAGACGCTTTCCAGATGAGAACACATGTTCATGTAATACGTGTCCACTTGATCCATGCTGGCGTGGTCCCTAGTCACTGACGGTGGGTCCCACGGGCCCACCAGTCAGGTTTGACTGGTCTTCCCCTGCTTCTCTCTCCTTCGGCAGAATAGGGCGAGGCCTCCGGCGTTGCCCGTCGGCGAACGGCGGCGTCCCTTGGAAAGGTGAGCATGGGGGTGGGCTCGGGAGGACCTGGCGATCCTAAAGAGGTGCGGCACGGTCGCCGGGGAGCAAGGGGTTGCCGGCGGCGAGTTCTACCATGGAGCTCCGGCGAGACCCGAAGAGGGCTCTTGCCCATGGTGGCTCCCGAGCTTAATTGATTGCGGGGATGGATCTGCGGGGTTATGAGGAGGCTGCTGGTGTATATAGTGGAGAGGGGAAGGCTCAGGCGGCGCCGGAATCAACCGGGAGGCCACGACGGCCGTGACTGCCGGAGAGGGGAAAGGTGACTTTCTCCGGTCGTTTGACCTGTTGGGGAGAGCTCGTAGGGGTAGGAGGGAGTGGTGCCATCAGCTAGACGAGCTCGGGTGGTCCTTAAATAGCCCACAGAGGTCGGTTCGGTGATGAGCTTATCCACCCGACGCGACGGTGGCGATTGATGGCAGACGAGGGCGGTGGCGATGGTCAGCGAGGTCGGCGGAGTTAGACGAGGGCGGTGGCTGGCCGGATTTATGCCAGGGACGTGCTGGTTGGCTCAGGATGCTTGGGCGGCGCCGGCCATGACAGACTGTGGCGGCGGCCATTGATGGTGGCGGTTGAGGCCGGTGAGGGGCGGTGGCGAGGTCAGCGTGCTGCGGATAAGGTCGGTGGCGACGGCGGCGACCGCAGTTATGGCGAGGGATGCGCTGGCGGCCTCCAGTTCGAGCCAGGTGGCTCGGGGCTGTGCCGTGTCCGAAGAAACGACGGCGGCGACGGCATGGGACGATGCAGGACCGCGTGGGGTGGTGCTAGGGCCAAGGGAAGGTGTCGACGAGGTTGCTGGTGGCTTGCACGGCAAGGTAGGATGGGTTCGGGTGCAGGGGAGGCAGCAGGGAGGCAACGCATGGCGGTGCCGACGCTTGCCAAACGAGCACTCTGCTCGTGCTCTGAGTATGCACACCAAGCGTTCGACGAATTGCCACAGTGGCCAAATGAAGTTATTTGAATTTGTAATTTGGCATCATGATGATTCACTCTGTAATGGAGCTACTGGACATGGTGGCTTGGCAGGAGAAGCAAATGCCAAATGTAGTTTAGAAAGAGACCAATATTCTATCATGCCCAAAAGGTGTTTGACAGAATGCTAAGGTGGTCTAGGTGTTTTTGTTGCCCATGAAAATTTCCAGGATGATGTCTCATTGGATGATAGAAATAGTGGTGGAGCTGTTTTGGCCAAAAAAAGAACTTTCTAGTGCAAGTTTTTCAGAAATACATTTCTGGACAAAATCTTTAGGGGAATATTTGGTGAACTAAAAATATTCCATTGGAGCTAGAATTTTGGACTTAAGGTTTTGTTTGGAAGGACTAGAAGTGGGAAAAATTTCAGCATTTTTCGAGCAAGGAAAGTTGGGGTTGTAGTAGAAACCCAAATACTGGACAGAATTGAAAAGAGGTTGTTTCACTCAAAATTTCCAAAAGACCAAGTTAGGTTTTTGCATAAAAGTGATATATAGGCAACACGTGACCTCCCATAATTTTTTTGGAATTTTAAAAGAATTAATTAAAGTGGTTGCAGTGCAATAGAGGCACTTAAAGTATTGAAAATGCTATTAAAAGAATTGTTTAGAGGCAAATTTTATTCTAAAAATAATTCCTACTGTTACCCAATTATAGATGAAATGTTCTAAGAAAACTACCAAAGCCACAATATTATTTCCAAAATTTTCTATATGGAGGGAAGAATTTTTGAAAGTCAGAACAGAAAAGGCTCTTAAAATATTAAGGGACTTATTATAAATCAAATTTTTTATTTCTGGCCAAATTTTATTTAGTAAAAACATGATTAAATTTTTGGGATGTTACAAACTCTACCCCTCTTAAGGAAATCTCGTCCTCGAGATTTGTTAAGGGCGGAGGAACTAAATGCAATTCACAACAGACAAGCAATCATGCACAAGGCAATAACACAGAAGCACATCATTCAATCAAACACTACACACTGCTAGAAACATACACATAGTCGTCTACGGCACGACGGTGGAATCTACAGGGCGACAGGGTTACTAAGGACCCGACAACTATTCTGGCGGACTCAGTCCACTTCGTCGACATCCAGACGGGCGTGTCTCGCAGACGTCGAGGCTTCTCCGGGGGCTTCAATATCGGAGTTGACTGGAGTGTTATGAGGAGCTGCAGGGTTGGGGTAGCGATGATGACCCGTCCGGGGTGTAGTGGCTACAGTCCCGTTGGAGGAAATCCCAAAGAGACGATGGAGTTCATGCAGGGTAACGAATGCATTGCCCGGGTGGGCAACAGGGACAGACCTCGCAGGCTCGATTGGTCTCCCGAACAGTACTATCGGGTTGTCAGTGGCGGGTGCAGCTTCACTTCTCACCGGGGTCAGGAGAGCAAGCATCCTGCGGGTCTCAATCAAATCATTGGTGACCTGATCGAACAGTGCCTCTTGCGCTCTCACGTAGCGCACCAGATGCACCAGAGCAGGGTCCGTCTCATGGTCTCCATTGGAGACTTGTGTCGGGATACCATAGCCTTCACGACTAGGGTAGTAGTAGAAAGAGTGGCAGTTAACCCTCGGCGATAGGTGCCAGAGTTGAACTACAGCTTCTCAGGCTGCAAGTTGAATGGCTTGGGGCTCGTCGGAGGTTGTCCTCCCGGTGAACCGGTAAGGGCGCTCCGATGTGTTGCTCCTCCCGTAGATGTGTACCGTGGCCCAGAAGTGATGGATGGTTTCACTCGCGTGCTCTTGGTACACGACATACTCTGGCGGCTCTTCCATGCCAAAAGCACGACGGGTGAGATTGGCGAGGATGGCTACAAAGCCTTCAAGCTCGGCTGCGGTGGTCTCGTTGTGGACGATGGGGCCAGGCATCTTGGGGGATTGGATGTTGAACTGAGAGTGAGGTTATGATGTGCTAGGTTGGGGCAAGGCTTCTCTTATAAGCCAGCGGAGTCTTCCATCGCACGCTTGTGGATGGGACAACGCAGGTGCTGGCCACAGGCACACAGCCTATGGTTCGACTGATAGGTTGGGCACCGACTGTCAAAAGATGTCGGCTGCCACTATGCAGGCTTATCGGATGAGATGGGCTTGTCTAGGGACAGGAAAGGATGTGAATGGTGTGGAAACCTAGGAATAGTGACCAGGCTAAGATAGGATTAGCCAATGGTCAGGCTGGCTCTGATACCAAGGCTGTCGGGGCCGAATTTCGGGGACATAGAATATACCAGAAATTTAACCCCTCGTGTTACCACCAGCCCAGGATTACTGTTACTGGTGGACACGTCCTTGTTACAGATTACCAAGCAATTAGAAGAATTAGATACAAAACCATAAAGGTCAAAAGATACAACAGTTATTCCGGTGGTGGATGACGGAAATGTCTTGTGGTTGTCCAACGTCGATGGGGCTCCATTCCCACAGGAACAGCTGACCCGGATAATTCCTATCCCGCCTGGCTGCCATCCTAGGCTCCGTACGGACATCGCTGTGGTATTCCTCGTAGAACTTCTGACCTGGCCAGGTAAATAGCTAGGGACAAGCCTGTGAGTATGTTTGAATATAGTCGCAAACATCATGCACAAAAGATATACCGAATGCAGCAGATAATATATGATCATGATTAAACTATAGACATATGCTCATGCTGAACTATGCTAAATGCGTGCTGGCAAGGATTAAATCATGGCATGATAACATATTGGCATGTACAAATAAATGAATATATAAAAATGTTAGTGATAAACAAGGAAAATAAATTAAAAGAAATGCCCGTCGGATGTCAAGTGACACCACGGTAGGTCTTGAAGAGAAATGCCAATCGGGTGTCCACAAGAGTAGTGGCGGGATCGCCTGTAAACTCAAGAGACGCCACGAGAGGTCTTGAAAAGAAATGCCAGTCGGGCGTCAAGTGACACCTCGGTCGGACTTGAAAAGAAATGCCAGTCGGGTGTCCACAAGAGTAGTGGCGTGATAAACCGCCTATGAACTCGAGAGACGCCACGAAAGGTCTTGAAAATAAAACTGAATGACCGGGGTAGTCTAGCCAGCCCCTGAGACACTCAGGAAAAATAACATAAAAGAAATGGGTTAGTCCACAATAATACAACAATAATATGCATAGCAAAATATTCATGGTAGCATCAGGGTGACAATAATAATCCCACAAAATAATTCAGGCTCAACTTAATCATTTTCCTCCGGAGACCGACTCTAAGACCGACACTTGACCAACCCAGACTGTGATCCTTGACCGCGGACACGCCTGTTCGAATAGGTTTAAACTCTGCAGAGGGTGTGCTCTTTACCCACAAGTATAGCATTTCTTTAGTCAGTACCGCAGCACTGACTAATTCCCATTACGGCCTTTGGGCTGAAAACACACCTAACCAGCAAACACCAGATTAACTTTCCGGATGCCAAGAATCACCCAAAGCATCGTTCAAGAAAAACTCTGAGACGGAGAGACCAACATCCTGCATGGGATCACTATTAATATGCGCGGATTCCAAGGGGACACTCCCTCTCGGCTACAGCCGGATACACCCATGCCCCCTGACCCGATGACAGAATTTAGTCCGTGGCCACGGAAAGCCTCATCGTGGCCCTCTGTACGTTGTGTGCCTGGAAAGGGGTTATCAACTTACTAAACCATACCCCATCTATGGCAGGGACAAGTGGCAGCACGAATCAAGTATGGGGGTTACCGGAACAAGACTCGATCTACGGTCGACTCAAGAGGCTTAAGTTTTCCTGCAGTGGTTAGCACAACAAATATCCTTTCAACAGCAATACCAAAACAGGGCCACAACCCTAGCATGCCTCACATATATCACGTGACACCACCGTGTCAAATATGACTCGTGCCCACCGGCACGTCCAAGGCAGGAGCACACTCCTGGGTCCTCACAACACAGGCATGTCAGACTTGAGTGGAATGCATGCAAGAGAAGATATACATAATCATGCATGCTCAACTAGCAATATGCAAATTTAATTTGAATTCAACATAGTCATGTTCAAATTATTCTAGCAAATAATCCACCAAGAATTCACCATATCAAGTGTTCAAGATGCTTGCCTTGAGCATGCAGAAGTATTGGGGGCACTCCAAAAGTTTGAAATATTAACTCCCCTCCATTTTCCTATTTTCGAAAATATTCAAATTACCACATAAATAAAAAACAATACAAAAAAGTGTTTCAAATATTTTTGAAATAATTACTAAAATAAACTTGATGATATATAAGGAATTACAGAAAAAGAATCAATTAATCTGGGGTTAGTATGAAATACCTATGGATTTACTAAGCTAGAAATAAATGATTAAATGGACTATATAATTAATCCAGCAGAAACTAGGTATAATAAAAATGTTCACCCTAGCTAGTTTGATATAGCATTATTTTAGAAGCATGTAGAAATTTGAATCACTGGATTTTAATTTGAAATGGTTTTTGAGGAAATATTTGGAAGCTGCTAAAAAAGAAAAAAAAGGAAAAGGAGCAGAGAAGCGCCCTAAGCGCGGTTTAGACGTGTGGTGCCACTGGGCCTGGCCCAGCCACTCGGCCGCGTGGGAGGGCGGCGACGTCGAAGGCGTACTTCTGGAAGACGCTTTCCAGACGAGAACACATGTTCGCGTAATACGTGTCCACTTGATCCATGCTGGCGTGGCCCCTAGTCACTGACGGTGGGTCCCGCGGGCCCACCAGTCAGGTTTGACTGGTCTTCCCCCACTTCTCTCTCCTTCGGCAGAACAGGGCGAGGCCTCCGGCATTGCCCGCCGATGAATGGCGGCGTCCCTTGGAAAGGTGAGCATGGGGGTGGGCACGGGAGGACCTGGCGATCCTAAAGAGGTGCGACACGGTCGCCGGGGAGCAAGGGGTCGCCGGCGGCGAGTTCTACCGTGGAGCTCCGGCGAGACCCGAAGAGGGCTTTTGCCCATGGTGGCTCCCGAGCTAAATTGAGTGCGGGGATGGATCTGCGGGGTTATGAGGAGGCTGCTGGTGTATATAGTGGAGAGGGGAAGGCTCAGGCGGTGCCGGAATCAACCGGGAGGCCACGACGGCCGTGACTGCTGGAGAGGGGAAAGGTCACTTTCTTCGGTCGTTTGACCTGTTGGGGAGAGCTCGTAGGGGTAGGAGGGAGTGGTGCCATCAGCTAGATGAGCTCGGGTGGTCCTTAAATAGCCCACAGAGGTCGGTTCGGCGATGAGCTTATCCACCCGACGCGGCGGCGGTGATTGATGGCAGACGAGGGCGGTGGCGATGGTCAGCGAGGTCGGCGGAGTTAGACGAGGGCGGTGGCCGGCCGGATTTATGCCAGGGACGTGCTGGTTGGCTCGGGATGCTTGGGCGGCGCCGGCCACGACAGACTGCGGTGGCGGCCATTGATGGTGGCGGTTGAGGCCGGTGAGGGGCGGTGGCGAGGTCAGCGTGCTGCGGATAAGGTCGGTGGCGACGGCGGCGACCGCAGTTATGGCGAGGGACGCGCTGGCGGCCTCTAGTTCGAGCCAGGTGGCTCGGGGCGGTGCTGTGTCCGAAGAAACGACGGCGGCGACGGCTCGGGACAATGCAGGACCGCGTGGGGCGGTGCTAGGGCCAAGGGAAGGTGTCGGCGAGGTTGCTGGTGGCTTGCACGGCAAGGTAGGATGGGTTCGGGTGCAGGGGAGGCAGCATGGAGGCCACGCGTGGCGGTGCCGACGCTTCCCAAATGAGCACTCTGCTCGTGCTCTGAGTATGCACACCAAGCGTTCGACAAATTGCCACAGTGGCCAAATGAACTTATTTGAATTTGTAATTTGGCATGATGATGAGTCACTCTGTAATGGAGCTACTGGACATGGTGGCTTGGCAGGAGAAGCAAATGCCAAATGTAGTTTAGAAAGAGACCAATATTCTATCATGCCCAAAAGGTGTTTGACATAATGCTAATGTGGTCTAGGTGTTTTTGTTGCCCATGAAAATTTCCAGGATGATGTCTCATTGGATGATAGAAATAGTGGTGGAGTTGTTTTGGCAAAATAAAGAACTTTCTAGTGCAAGTTTTTCTGAAATACATTTCTGGACAGAATCTTTAGGGGAATATTTGGTGAACTAAAAAGATTCCATTGGAGCTAGAATTTTGGACTTAAGGTTTTGTTTGGAAGGACTAGAAGTGGGAAAAATTTCAGGATTTTTGGAGCAAGGAAAGTTGGGGTTGTAGTAGAAACCCAAATACTGGACAGAATTGAAAAGAGGTTGTTTCACTCAAAATTTCCAAAATACCAAGTTAGGTTTTTGCATAAAAGTGATATATAGGCAACACATAACCTCCCATAATTTTTGTGGAATTTTAAAAGAATTAATTAAAGTGGTTGCAGTGCAACAGAGGCATTTAAAGTATTGAAAATGCTATTAAAAGAATTGTTTAGAGGCAAATTTTATTCTAAAAATAATTCCTACTGTTACCCAATTATAGATGAAATGTTCTAAGAAAACTACCAAAGCCACAATATTATTTCCAAAATTTTCTATATGGAGGGAAGAATTTTTTAAAGTCAGAACAGAAAAGGCTCTTAAAATATTAAGGGACTTATTATAAATCAATTTTTTTTATTTCTAGCCAAATTTTATTTAGTAAAAACATGATTAAATGTTTGGGATGTTATAGTTGTAGACACCTATTACGTGTTTTGATCCTCATACCCCAAGGTGATAATAATTGGGATTCTTTCCAGTGATTACCGTAGTTTGAGGAGTTCATGTATTCACTAAGTGCTAATGATTTGGTCCGGTTCTCTATTAAAAGGAGGCCTTAATATCCCTTAGTTTCCATTAGGACCACGCTGCCATGGGAGGGTAGGACAAAAGATGTCATGCAAGTTCTTTTCGACAAGCACGCATGACTATATACGGAATACATGCCTACATTATATTGATGAATTGGAGCTAGTTCTGTGTCACCCTATGTTATAACTGTTGCATGATGAATGCCATCCGGCATAATTATCCATCACTGATCCATTGCCTACGAGCTTTTCACATATTGATCTCTGCTAAGTTACTTTGTCATTGCCACTATTACAATTACTACAAAACTCCTACTATTACTTTTGCCAACGTTACCGTTACTTCCATACTACTTTGCTACTAAATATTTTGCTGCAGATATTAAGTCTTTCAGGTGTGGTTGAATTGACAACTCAGCTGCTAATAATTGAGAATATTCCTTGGCTCCCCTTTTGTCGAATCAATAAATTTGGGTTCAATACTCTACCCTCGAAAACTATTATGATCCCCTATACTTCTGGGTTATCAAGACCTTTTTCTGGCGCCGTTGCCGGGGAGTATAGCTCTATTCTTTGAGTCACTTGGGATTTATATCTGTTGATCACTATGAAGAATCTGAAAGATCGAAGAACCAAGATTTTTCCCGCTTAAGACGAGGGGAGGTAAGGAACTACCATCTAGCTCTGCACTTGATTCACCTTCTGTTTTGAGTAAGCTTGCGACACCACCACCTGCTATTAATTCTGATATGTCACAAGTAATTGATGATGCTACTTCTGCTATGCATGATGCTTATGATGATACTTTGCTTGATAATATTGTGCCACTGGGTGAATTTCTTGATGAACAAATTACCAGAGTTAATGCTGAAACTGATGATATTTCTGAAACTGATGAAATTATTGAGACTGATGAGTATGATTCTCCTCCTAGATATGAATTACCTGAAATACCTGAGGGTTATGTTATGGATGGAGAGGTAGCTAGGGACTTCCTTGCTTGTAAGGATAGAGATGATCTTAAGAAATTGTTAGCCAAGCTGAAAGAAAAATCTTTGAATGCTAGAATGCAATGTGATCCTAAGTTTGCTACTTCACCTATCTGTGTTACTGATAAGGATTATGAATTCTCTGTTGATCCTGAGTTAATTACTTTGGTTGAAACTGATCCTTTCCATGGTTATGAATCTGAAACTGTTGTGGCACATCTTACTAAATTGAATGATATAGCCACCCTATTTGCTCATGGGGAAAAAATTTGCTATTACTATATTCTTAAGTTGTTTCCTTTCTCATTAAATGGTGATGCTAAGATATCATTTAATTCTCTTGCTCCTGGTTATGTGCGTAGTCCCCAGGACATGATATATTACTTCTCTGAAAAATATTTTCCTACTCATAAGAAACAAGCTGCCTTACAGGAAATATTTAACTTTGTGCAAATTGAAGAAGAGAGTCTCCCACAAGATTGGGGGAGGCTTCTCCAATTACTCAATGCTTTGCCTGATCATCCTCTCAAGAAAAACAAAATACTTGATATCTTTTACAATGGACTAACCGATGCTTCAAGGGACCACCTAGATAGTTTTGCTGGTTGTGTTTTCTGGGAACGAACTGTTGAACAAGCTAAACTACTATTGAATAATATATTGAGCAATGATAATGATTGGACCATCCCCGAACCACCTCCAAAGCCAACTCCGAAGAAAAGAGGTATTCTATTTCTCAGTCCTGAAGATATGCAAGAGGCAAAGAAATCTATGAAAGAAAAAGGTATTAAAGCTGAAGATGTTAGGAATTTACCACCTATTGAAGAAATACATGGTCTTGATAACACGACACAGGTAGTGGAGGTAAATTCTCTCTATAGATTTGATGAAGGTGATATTCCTCATAATAAGTCTGCTAGTCAATGCTTGGATGAATTTGATAACTTTATTGTTAAACAAGAAAATTTCAATGCTGATGCTAGTAGACAATTGAAATGTAATGCTTACATGCTTGATCGCTTAGGTGATTATATGAGTAGAACTGTTAATGATCTCAAGCTTATCAGTAAACATGCTTCCATGGTAACTACTCAAGTAGAACAAGTACTTAAGGCACAAAATGATTCGCTTAATGAGATGAATAGTAAGAACAATGATAATGCTGTGAGAGTTATGACTAGAGGTGGTTAAAATGACTCAGGAACCTTTGTATCCTGCGGGACATCGTAAGAGAATTGAGCAAGATTCTCAAAGAATTAATACTGATGCACCTAGTCCTCCTAGTAATAAAAAGAAAAAGAATGATGATAGGACTTTGCATGCCTCTAGTGAACCTGTTATAGATACACCTGAGAATCCAAATGATATCTCTATTTCTGATGCTGAAACACAATCTAGTGATGAACATGAACCTAGTAATAATGATAATGATGATGTTCATGTTGATGCTCAACCTAGTAATGATAATGATGTGGAGATTGAACCTGCTGTTGATCTTGATAACCCACAACCTAAAAACAAAAGATATGGTAAGAGAGATTTCGTTGCTAGGAAGCATGGTAAAGAAAGAGAACCATGGGTTCAGAAACCCATGCCCTTTCCTCCTAAACCATCCAAGAAAAAGGATGATGAGGATTTTGAGCACTTTGTTGAAATGCTTAGACCTGTCTTTTTGCGTATGCGTTTGACTGATATTCTGAAAAAGTCTCCTTATGCTAAGTATATGAAAGATATTGTGACAAATAAAAGAAAGATACCGAAAGATGAAATTTCCACCATGCTTGCTAATTATACTTTTAAGGGTGGAATACCAAAGAAACTAGGAGATCCTGGAATACCGACTATACCATGCTCCATTAAAAGAAATTATGTTAAAACTGCTTTATGTGATCTTGGAGATGGTGTTAGTGTTATGTCTTTCTCTTTGTATCATAGACTTGACTTGAATAAGTTGACACCTACTGAAATCTCTTTGCAAATGGCTGATAAATCAAATGCTATACCCATCGGTATTTGCGAGGATGTGCCTATGATAGTTGCAAATGTTACTATTTTAACATACTTTGTTTTTCTTGATATGCCCGAAGACGACAGTATGTCGATCATCCTTGGTAGACCTTTTTTGAATACTGCAGGGGCTGTTATTGATTGCAACAAGGACAATGTCACTTTTCATGTTAATGGTAATGAGCATACGGTACGCTTTCCGAAGAAACAACCTCAAGTGAAGAGTATCAACTCTATTGGAGAAATTCCAACAATTGCTATTGGAGGTTTTAAATTCCCTCTCCCTACTGTCAATAAGAAATATGATACTCTTATTGTTGGGGACATGCATATCCCCGTTGAGGTAACCTAGTGTTATTCGAAAATTCTCCAGGTTCAAGTCATTCTGAAGAAGGTTGTTAACAAGACTTGATCAACCTTGTTAATGGATTCCTTTTGACGGGCATGAGATGGATGAATTTAGAAGGCACAACTTTCTATACCCAACTTTTACTCTCTGTTATTAAGATTAAATAAAGCAAAAATACTATTATTTTTCTGTTTTCTGAATTATCCGTGTAATAAAAAAATGACCTGAAAATAAAAGTTCTTCAAATGCCCTGAAAATTTAGTATGATTTTTTCTAGAATATTTGAGAATTTCTGGCACTAAAAACACACCAGGGGGCAGCACCAGTGGGCCACAAGCCCACAGGGCGCGCCCTACCCCCTGGGTGCGCCTAGGTGGCTTGTGGGTCCCACGTGGGTCCCCCTCACTTATTCCAGCACCCATCCACTTCGTCTTCCTCCAGAAAAAATCCCACCATTGCTCAAACCCGTCTTCTAGCTCATCTTGCTGCCATTTTCGATCTCCTTGTGCAAAGCTCCATTTGCAAAACTGTTTTGTGGGATTGTTCTTCGGTATGTGACTCCTCCAATGGTCCAATTAGTTTTTGTTCTAGTGCTTTATATATTGCAAATTTTTGCTGCTGTGGTGACCTTGTTCTTGAGGTTGCATGTCGAATTTGTATGGTCCCAAGTAGTTTTGATGCATGATATAGCCTCTAGGCACTTGTGGGAATAGTTGCTTTAAATTTTGTTGAGTTTTGTTCACTTTTATTTTGAGTCACTAAAATTTCAGAAAATTTTCACAGGAAGAAACATGTTTAGGAGAATATACCAAGGCGGTTCCTCGAGCAAGAAAGCCCCGCGGCTCGCGTTACGTGAGCCCGATTTTGAACCACCGAGGGAAGCTCAAGTGCGGCCTTGTGAATGACCGTTGGATCAATTTGTGGTTCGTGCTGGTTTCAAGGAGGAATTTGATGCGTACGTACAAAACGCTGACCTTGAGGATTTTGTTTCAGATAAGTGCAGGCAATACCATCACCTTACTGATTCCTTTGTGCGGAGGTTTGAATTTTCATCCAAGCGTAACACGCATTCTGCTTTGTTTAATCTTTATGATAAATCATATACCATGGACCTAGAAGATTTTAATGATGCATGAAAAATCCCACAATGGGGTATTCATAGTGAACCCCGTAAGTCTGATTGCATTGATTTCCTGGGTAGCATTACTAGGGGAGAAACTAGAAATGTCACACAAGCCTCCATAGGGAGCATTCACTTTCCTGCTATACATTATTTTGCTCTCTTTATAGGTAGATGCATTAATGGTAAACATGATCATAGCCACCTTTGCGCGTCAGATCTTAGCATCCTTAAGAGTGCTATAATGGGTGATAAATGATATAACTTGGGGGCTTTTGTTGCAAGGCAGTTACATAATAATGCTAAGGATGGGGATTTTTTTGTTGGAATTTATGCCACCCGGTTAGCTAATTATCTCGAGGTACCTATATGAGAAAACGACATTGAGTTACCACCTGCTTACCTTGATTATGATGCTATGGTACGTCACCAGTTTCTTGAGAGGAACGATCAGTCCCTCCTGTACCGACTAAAATCTTTGATAGGGAGTGCGTCTTCTGTATTACACTTCCTGCTCCTGCCTTCTTTGACTATCAGGTGAAACGAAGAGACTTCATAACCAGAGAGGAGGCGAACGACTATGAGAGAGAGGGGGAGGCTGGTCGTCTCCACGAGGCAGCTCTCCAAGCGGTAGCTACCGCAGCTCAGTACAACCCCAACTACAACTTTGGATATCCGCCGGGCCATCTGTGGCCCTAGACCAACTTAGGCCAAAAGCCTAAGCTTGGGGGAGTACGTATTTCTCACCGACATTACATTCATGTTAACACATTCATTCCAGCTCTCAGTGTTCATACTTTTTCATTGTATTATCCATGGTTGTTTATTTCTTTTTCTCGCTTTCTTCTTGTGTGTTTGAAAAACCTTGAGAAAATCCAAAAAAATTAGTTCTAGTTTTAATTTCCTGTTTGTTTAGTTGTAGTATTAAAAGAAAACCCAAAAAGATTTCTCGTTCTTCTTTTGCTTGTTGGGAGATTTCCCGTGTAAATAGTTTTTCTCGTTCTTGTTTTACTTTCTTCAAAAAAAAAGTCCAAACACATTTCAGTGTGTTTCTTTGAAATGCTTTTTCTTTTTTCATCGGGTTGTGTACAGAAGACCACGATGAAAATGTTGAGTGGTTCTCATTTGCATTATTGTTTATCTAACGAAGAGCCCATATTACCTTGTCTTCTCCTTTGAATAATTGTTTGCAGATTCCAGCTTAGTCCAATGAACATGCACTCTTATTATTATTCACACTGTTCAGTCGTGCAAGTGAAAGGGAATAATGACGATATATGATGAAATGATTGAGATGGAGAAAAGCTGGTACGAACTCGACCTATTTTGTTTTTGTAAATATGATTAGCTCATTATTCTTGATTCAGCTCATTATTGATAAATCATGTTTGCAATGACAATTAGAGATTATAGTTACTCATGCCATGCTTAATTAGCTAGGAGTGTATAATGGTTTGTTTTGAATGCCAACATGCATTTTAAAATGGTTATGATGTAGTATGATAGGATGGTATCCTCCTTTGAATGATTCAAGTGGCTTGACTTGGCACATGTTCATGCATGTAGTTGAAACAAAATCAACATAGCCTCCACGATATTTATGTTCATGGTGATTTATATCCTACTCATGCTTGCATTCAATGTTGGTTAATCTCAATGCATGTTTATGACTGTTGTCGCTCTCTAGTTGGTCGCTTCCCAGTCTCTTCCTAGCCTTCACTTGTACTATGCGGGAATACTGCTTGTGCATCCACTTCCTTAAACGCAAAGTTGTTCCTTGTGAGTCCACCATACCTACCTATATGCGGTATTTACCTGCCGTTCCAAGTAAATTTGCATGTGCCAAACTCTAAACCTTCAAACGATAATCTGTTTTGTATGCCCGAATTGCTCATGTAGTGACTGGGGGCTGTCAGTATCTTCCTTGCTAGGTGGGTTATTCTCACGATGAGTGTTTATTCACTTGTCATTCACGAGAAAGTGGCTGGTAATCGGAATGCCCAGTTCCATGCTCAAAATCAAATCAAAATGTAATTTCAACCAAAACTGCCCCAGGACTGTTGTTGGTATGGACAGTGCCCGTTGTTTCGGATCAGCCATGGAGTGTGATAGTTGGTGGAGGGGGAGTAAAAACTTTACTATTCTGTTTGGGAACCGCCTATAATGTATCTACAATGGAAGATAGTGAGATCTCTTGGTTGTTATGTCGACAATGAAAGCATACCACCCAAGATTATATTCAACTCTATTTTAAAAGCTCGAGCTCTGGCACCTCTGCAAATCCCTGCTTCCCTCTGCGAAGGGCCTATCTATTTACTTTACTGTTATGTCATCATCCTCTTATAAAAAGCACCAGTTAGAGAGCACCACTGTCATTTGTATGCTTTGTTATTAATTGATATTGAGTATGACTATGACTGGATCTCTTTTACCATGAATTATAATCTCTAGTCAGTCCTTGTTCTTCAGAGGTGCTCTGCATTTATGTTTTGCGGTCTTAGAAAGGGCTAGCGAGATACCATTATATCATATTGTATCATGATTGTTTTGAAAAAAGTGTTGTCATCCGAGATTTATTATTATTGCTCGCTAGTTGATTATGCCATTGATATGAGTAAATATGAGACCTAAATGTTATTGTGAATATGGTTAGTCCATAATCTTTGCTGAAAACCTGAGCATCAGTAAGACATATTTACAACAACAAGATCAAAAAGTGTGTGTAAAAGTTTTTCTTTGTCACTTTCAGTTTGTCAACTGAATTGCTTGAGGACAAGCAATGGGTTAAGCTTGGGGGAGTTGATACGTCTCCATCGTATCTACTTTTCCAAACTCTTTTGCCCTTGTTTTGGACTCTAATTTGCTTGATTTGAATGGAACTAACCCAGACTGATGCTGTTTTCAGCAGAATTGCCTTGGTGTTATTTTTGTGCAAAAATAAAAGTTCTCGGATTGACATGAAAATTTATGGAGAATATTTTTGGAATATATAAAAAATATTGGTGAAGGAATCAACCAGAGGGGACCCACCAGGACTCCACAATGGTGGGGGGCGTGCCCTACCCCCCTGGGCGCGCCCCCCTGGTTGTGGGTCCCGTGGACCTCCTCCAACCTCAACTCCAACTCCATATAACCCTATTCGGGGAGAAAAAATTCAGAGAGAAGAGTTCATCGCGTTTCACGATACGGAGCCGCCGCCACCTCCTGTTCTTCCTCGGGAGGGCAGATCTGGAGTCTGTTTTGGGCTCCGGAGAGGGGAAATCGACGCCGTCGTCATCACCAACCATCCTTCATCACCAATTTCATGATGCTCACCGCCGTGCGTGAGTAATTCCATCGTAGGCTTGCTGGACGGTGATGGGTTGGATGAGATTAATCATGTAATCGAGTTAGTTTTGTTAGGGTTTGATACCTAGTATCCACTATGTTCTGAGATTGATGTTGCTATGACTTTGCTATGCTTAATGCTAGTCACTAGGGCCCGAGTGCCATGATTTCAGATCTGAACCTATTATGTTTTCACGAATATATATGTGTTCTTGATCCTTTCTTGCAAGTTGTAGACACCTATTACGTGTTATGATCTGCATAACCCAAGGTGACAATAATTGGGATTCTTTCCGGTGATTACCGTAGGTTGAGGAGTTCATGTATTCACTAAGTGCTAATGATTTGGTCCGGTTCTCTATTAAAACGAGGCCTTAATATCCCTTAGTTTCGATTAGGACCCCGCTGCCATGGGAGGGTAGGACAAAAGATGTCATGCAAGTTCTTTTCCATAAGCATGCATGACTATATACGGAATACATGCCTACATTATATTGATGAATTGGAGCTAGTTCTGTGTCACCCTATGTTATAACTGTTGCATGATGAATGCCATCCGACATAATTATCCATCACTGATCCATTGCCTATGAGCTTTTCACATATTAATCTCTGCTAAGTTACTTTGTCGTTGCCACTGTTACAATTACTACAAAACTGCTACTATTACTTTTGCCAACGTTACCGTTACTTCCATACTACTTTGCTACTAAATATTTTGCTGCAGATATTAAGTCTTTCAGGTGTGGTTGAATTGACAACTCAACTGCTAATAATTGAGAATATTCTTTGGCTCCCCTTGTGTCGAATAAATAAATTTTGGTTGAATACTCTACCCTCAAAAACTGTTGCGATCCCCTATACTTGTGGGTTATCAAGACCTTTTTCTGGCGCCGTTGCCGGGGAGCATAGCTCTATTCTCTGAGTCACATGGGATTTATATCTGTTGATCACTATGAAGAATTTGAAAGATCCAAGAACCAAGATTTTTCCCTCTAAGACGAGGGGAGGTAAGGAACTGCCATCTAGCTCTGCATTTGATTCACCTTCTGTTTTGAGTAAGCTTGCGACACCACCACCTGCTATTAATTCTCATATGTCACAAGTAATTGATGATGCTATTTCTGCTATGCATGATGCTTATGATGATACTTTGCTTGATAGTATTGTGCCACTGGGTGAATTTCTTGATGAACAAATTATTAGAGTTAATGCTGAAACTGATGATATTTCTGAAACTGATGAAATTATTGAGACTGATGAGTATGATTCTCCTCCTAGATATGAATTGCCTGAAATACCTGAGGGTTATGTTATGGATGGAGAGGTAGCTAGGGACTTCCTTGCTTGTAAGGATAGAGATGATTTTAAGAAATTGTTTGCCAAGCTGAAAGAAAAGTCTTTGAATGCTAGAATGCAATATGATCCTAAGTTTGCTACTTCACCTATTTGTGTTACTGATAAGGATTATGAATTCTCTGTTGATCCTGAGTTAATTACTTTGGTTGAAACTGATCCTTTCCATGGTTATGATGTAGTATGATAGGATGGTATCCTCCTTTGAATGATTCTAGTGGCTTGACTTGGCACATGTTCACGCATGTAGTTGAAACAAAATCAACATAGCCTCCACGATATTTATGTTCATGGTGATTTATATCCTACGCATGCTTGCATTCAATGTTGGTTAATCTCAAAGCATGTTTATGACTGTTGTCGCTCTCTAGTTGGTCGCTTCACAGTCTCTTGCTAGCCTTCACTTGTACTAAGCGGGAATACTGCTTGTGCATCCACTTCCTTAAACCCAAAGTTTTTCCTTGTGAGTCCACTATACCTACCTATATGCGGTATTTACCAGCCGTTCCAAGTAAATTTGCATGTGCCAAACTCTAAACCTTCAAATGATAATCTGTTTTGTATGCCCGAATCACTCATGTAGTGAATGGGGGTTGTCAGTATCTTCCATGCTAGGTTGGTTATTCTCACGATGAGTGTTTATTCACTTGTCATTCATGAGAAAGTGGCTGGTAATCGGGATGCCCAGTTCCATGCTCAAAATCAAATCAAAATGTAATTTCAAACAAAACTCCCCCAGGACTGTTGTTGGTATGGACGGTACCCGTTGTTTCGGATCAGCCATGGAGTGTGATTGTTGGTGGAGGGGGAGTAAAAACTTTACTATTCTATTTGGGAACCACCTATAATGTATCTTGCATGGAAGATAGTGAGATCTCTTGGTTGTTATGTTGACAATGAAAGCATATTACTCAAAATTATATTCATCTCTGTTTTAAAAGCTCGAGCTCTGGCACCTCTGCAAATCCCTGCTTCCCTCTGCGAAGGGCCTATCTGTTTACTTTACTGTTGAGTCATCATCCTCTTATAAAAAGCACCAGTAAGAGAGCACCACTGTCATTTGTATGCTTTGTTATTAATTGATATTGAGTATGACTGTGACTGGATCTCTTTTACCATGAATTATAATGTCTAGTCAGTCCTTGTTCTTCAGAGGTGCTCTGCATTTATGTTTTGCGGTCTTAGAAAGGGCTAGCGAGACACCATTATATCATATTGTATCATGATTGTTTTGAAAAAAGTGTTGTCATCCGAGATTTATTAGTATTGCTCGCTAGTTGATTATGCCATTGATATGAGTAAATATGAGACCTAAATGTTATTGTGAATATGGTTAGTCCATAATCTTTGCTGAAAACCTGAGCATCAGTAAGACATATTTACAACAACAAGATCAAACAGAGTTTGTAAAAGTTTTTCTTTGTCACTTTTAGTTTGTCAACTGAATTGCTTGAGGACAAGCAATGGGTTAAGCTTGGGGGAGTTGATAGGTCTCCATCGTATCTACTTTTCCAAACTCTTTTGCCCTTGTTTTGGACTCTAATTTGCTTGATTTGAATGGAACTAACCCGGACTGACGTTGTTTTAAGCAGAATTGCCTTGGTGTTATTTTTGTGCAGAAATAAAAGTTCTTGGATTGTCCTAAAAATTTATGGAGAATATTTTTGGAATATATAAAAAATATTGGCGGAAGAATCAACCAGAGGGGACCCATCAGGACTCCACAAGGGTGGGGGGCGCGCCCTACCCTCCTGTGCGCGCCCCCCTGGTTGTGGGTCCCCTGGACCTCCTCCGACCTCAACTCCAACTCCATATAACCCTATTCGGGGAGAAAAAATCAGAGAGAAGAGTTCATCACGTTTCACGATACGGAGCCGCTGCCACCTCCTGTTCTTCCGTGGGAGGGCAGATCTGGAGTCTGTTTTGGGCTCCGGAGAGGGGAAATCGACGCCGTCGTCATCACCAACCATCATGCATCACCAATTTCATGATGCTCACCGCCGTGTGAGAGTAATTCCATCATAGGCTTGTTGGACGGTGATGGGTTGGATGAGATTAATCATGTAATTGAGTTAGTTTTGTTAGGGTTGGATCCCTAGTATCCACGGTGATGGGTTGGATGAGATTAATTCCATCGTATGCTTTGACTTTGCTATCCTTAATGCTTGTCACTAGGGCCCGAGTGCCATGATTTTAGATCTCAACCTATTATGTTTTCATGAATATATATGTGTTCTTGATCCTATCTTGCAAGTTGTAGGCACCTATTACGTGTTATGATCCGCATACCCCAAGGTGACAATAATTGGGATTCTTTCTGGCGATTACCGTAGTTTGAGGAGTTCATGTATTCACTAAGTTCTAATGCTTTGGTCTGGTTCTCTATTAAAAGGAGGCCTTAATATCCCTTAGTTTCCATTAGGACCCCGCTACCACGGGAGGGTAGGACAAAAGATGTCATGCAAGTTCTTTTCCATAAGCATGTATGACTATATACGGAATACATGCCTACATTATATTGATGAATTGGAGCTAGTTCTGTGTCACCCTATGTTATAACTGTTGCATGATGAATGCCATCCGACATAATTATCCATCACTGATCCATGGCCTATGAGCTTTTCACATATTGATCTCTGCTATGTTACTTTATCATTGCCACTGTTACAATTACTACAAAACTGCTACTATTAGTTTTGCCAATGTTACCGTTACTTCCATACTACTTTGCTACTAAATATTTTGCTGCAGATATTAAGTCTTCAGGTGTGGTTGAATTGAAAACTCAGCTGCTAATACTTGAGAATATTCTTTGGCTCCCCTTGTGTCGAATCAATAAATTTGGGTTGAATACTCTACCCTCGAAAACTATTGCGATCCCCTATAGTTGTGGGTTATCAATTCACTTGATATATGTTTTGGTAATCAACTTGAGGATTCCCGAGGTGACATTGGGGTAATCTAGGCACATAGGTTGATACACGTTTTCGTCCTACTTTCTCTGATAAAATCTTTGGGGCACTCTTTGAAGTTCTTTGTGTTGGATTGAATATGATGAATCTGAAATTGTTTGATGCATATCAAACAGTTAAACTCACGGATACTTGTGGTGGCATTGTAGTATCTATGTGACATTAGAATTAATTGATGCGTATCATATGGTGTTATTTTAGTACGAACTCTAGGGCTGTTTGTGACACTTATAGGGATGTCTCAATAGATTGATCAGAAAATATAACTTTGATGTGGTTTGCTATCTACATCAATTTCATCTTATGTTCTCCGCTATTGATAAGAACTTTGGAGTGATTCTTTGTCACACATTGAGGGATAGTTATATGATTCAATTATGCTGGCACTGTTGAGAGATTGCACTAGTGAAAGTATGAACCCTAGGCCTTGTTTCTAAGCATTGCAATACCGTTTGTGCTCACTTTTATCAATTGTTACCTTGCTGTTTTTATTATTTCAGATTACATAAACCTATATCTACTATCCATACTACACTTGTATCACCATCTCTTCACTGAACTAATGCACCTATACATTTTACCATTGTATTGGGTGTGTTGGGGACACAAGAGATTTCTTGTATTTGGTTGCAGGGTTGTTCGAGAGAGACCATCGTCATCCTACACCTCCCACAGATTAATAAACCTTAGGTCATCCACTTGAGGGAAATTTGCTGTTGTCCTACAAAACTCTGCGCTTGGAGGCCCAACATAGTCTACAAGAAATAAAGTTGCATAGTAGACATCGAGCTCTTTTCTGGTGCCATTGCCGGGGACGTGAGTGCTTGAAGGTATATCTTTAGATCTTGCGATTGAATCTTTTAGTTTCTTGTTTATTCACTAGTTTGGTTTATAAAAGAAAACTACAAAAAAATATAAGTGAAGTTGTGCCAAATTGCTTATCTTTATAATGTCTTTCATGAAAATGATGGATCAAAAAATTGTGCCAAAGTGTTAGAAGAAGAATTCAATAAAATGTTTGGCATAAAATCCTTGAATGATAAGCATGATTGTAATATTGCTAGTATGAATTCTTTGAATATCCATGATGCTAATGATATGCAAAGCCATAAGCTTGGGGATGCTATGTTTCATGAAGATGATATATTTAGTCCCCCAAGTTTTGATGAGCAAATTTATTATGATGATAGCATGCCTCCTATGTATGATGATTACAATGATGAAAGTCGGTTTGGAAGAGTGTCAACTCTAGGAAGTAATGATCCCACTATTTTGGAGGGTGTTGAATCTTATTGTTATAATTATGAAAGTGGATTTGGAGAGGTCATGACTTTATTTAATGATGATTCCACTATTTCGGAAGAGGTTTCAATTGATCATGACAACAAAGTTGCTACCTATGATGATTATGGTTTTCTTTGTCTTTTCTCGCAATTTTTTTTCTTTTTTTCCTTTTCCTTGTTTCTTTCTTTTTGTTTTTTGTTTTCCTTTTATATATTATTGGATTTACTGAGAAATAATTATTTGTCATTCACGTCCTCAACCGTTCGATTAAACCGCGCTGTGATTCATGCATGTTGACTCGGTTATGCAACGCTTTTGTTGCGTTGGAAGAGGCATTGTGGGCCCTTTTCTCTCTTTTTTAGCATGGGTGGGGGAGGGGAATGGCTTTTTTTATGTTGCATCTTGGTTATTTTTGCAGCGCAGTGTTTTGGTCCCCTTTTATCTTGATGTTTTTTGGGAGGGGGAGTTGGCTCGATGGGTGTTTGTTTGTTGCTTTTTTTGTTATTTCATTTTTGTTTCTTTTTTTTGTTTCATATATGTTTATTTTTGTCTTCTTCACTTTTTATACCAAACTAATTTTTTGTCATTTTCTTTGGTCGACGGAGAATTAGTTAAATCTCAGTCGATTTGGTAGCCATGGATTCTAGACATCAAGTTCGTGTGTGGTCGATGCATGTGTTTTTCTTTATGGCCTCGTTGGTGTGTTGTCTTTTTTCTCTGCTGGGGGGGTATGACAGTTGCATGTTTACAACTAGGCACGCAACTGCAAGTATCTCCCCCTACTGTGACTGCATGTCTTTAACGCGACTCCAACTTATTGGTATTTTGTCAGGCAGGGGGTAACTGCATGTCGAGCAATAGACACACAACTACAAGTGTCGTCCCCAACTGCAACTGCATGTCTTCAACATGACTGGCAACTTAGTGGTGTTTTGTGTGTGGGATGGGGCAGTTGCATGTCTGCCACTAGACACGCAACTGCAAGTGTAGCCCTCGACTGCAACTGCATGTCTTCAACGTGACGGCAACTTAGCAGTGTTTTGCCAGGGAGGGGATAGTTTGCATGTCTACCACTGGGCACGCAACTGCAAGTCTCGCCTCCGAGTACAACTGCATGTCTTCGGCACGACTATAACTTAACAATGTTTTGAGACACGCGCAGGTGGCAGCGGGAGGCGGATTGTATGCTTACCACTAGGCACGCAACTACAAGTGTTGCACCCAAATGCAGCTGCATGTTGGAGGGTGGGGTGAGGATTTGCATGTCTGCCACTAGAAAACAACTGCAAGTGTCACCCCCGATTGCAGCTACATGTCTTTAATGCGAGCAACTTAGCGGTGTTTTATTGGGGAGGGGGTAGTTGCATGTCTACCATTAGGCACGCAACTGCAAGTGTCGCCAATGACTGGAACTGCATGTGTTCGACGTGATTGCAACTTAGCGTTGTTTTGTTGGTGGGAGGGAGCAGTTGCACGTCTACCACTAGGCATGCAACTGCAAGTGTCTTCTCGCCTGCAACTGCATGTCTTCAACGCGACTATAACTTAACATGTTGGGAAACATAGTAGAAAAAAAATCGGCCTATGGATCAAGATCCCCGGATCATTATGAAGATGCATACTAGGTTATATCGAATCATTACCAACTCCGAGTTGCAACGGAAGAAGATTTGGTGTAGATCATTCTTGAAGTCCCTCGAACCGTCCCACGAACGATCCCTTGAACAAAGATCAAAAGCACGATCTCTCTTCGGCTTGCACGCGTACGGGCATGATGATCCAGCAATGCTTCGCCATCCAGAGCTTTGTGTCACCGGAGAACTAGAGGAGGGAGAAAAGAACCTCACGGGGCTTCCCTATTATTTGGATCTAGAGAAACTAGAGAGAACTAGAGAGTATAGAGGATATATCGGTATCTCACCTCGAGTTTCTAAAGTATCATGAAACAAAAGGAATACCATATGATAACCAAAGTTTCGCTCGAATATCATTCGTGTGAGTATTGGGGCCGATATGGATGTCCACGGTTCACTACTGATCATTGAACGAAAGGTATTTTCATTCACATCTATATTTCACCGAACCTGTAGGGTCACACGCTTAAGATTTTATGATCTATTGAGTTCTATTGGAGTTTGGAATATGAGAAAATATTACCGAAGAAGTTTCAGAAATAAAAGAAATTGTTTTGAGAGAAACTGGAAGCGTTTCGTGGTTACTGGAAGTGTTTTGGAGAAAACCGGGTAATACCAGATAGGTGGAAAATATACCGGAGGACCTAAACTAAATATAGGAGGGCTCCAGGAATTACCGGGAGCCCCGCCGGGATTTATCTAGGCACCATGGGCTGCCCTAATAGGCTGGGGAGAGCTCATGGGCCTAGAAGGCCCATTAGGGGGTGGCGCCCCCCATAGCTTGTTGGACAAGCTAGGGGGCCAAACAGGAGTTGGAGGAGGACTCCTCCTCCCTTGGTTGGTGCGCTAAGGAGGGGATCCCCTCCCCAAGTCGGCTACACCTCCCCTTGCACCTATATATACTTGAGGGGGGCACCTCCTAGAGACACATAAGTCACATTGATTCCGGGCGTCCCCCTCTCTATTTTCTCTAGATCAAAATAATAGAGAGACCCCATGAGGTTCTCTTCTGCCTCCTCTAGTTCTCTAGCGACGCAAAGCTCTAGACGGTGAAGCACTGCCAGATCATCAAGCCCGTACGCGTGTAATCCATAGAGAGATTATACTTTCGATCTTTGTTTGAGGGATTGCTAGTGGGACGGTTCGAGGGACTTCAAGAATGATCTACGCCAACTCTTCTTCCGTTGCAACTCGGAGTTGGTAGCGATCCGATCTAACCTTGTATGCATCTTCATAGTGATCCTGGGATCTTGATCCGTAAGCCATTTTTTTGGTTTCTACAATGTTTCCCAACAGTGGCATCATGAGTGATCTATGAGTAGATGTGCAGGTTACAATCTAGAACACATGAGATTGTGTGGGTATTGCACTATTTTTTGTAATAGTAGATGAGATCAATTGTGGTAGATGTGATCTATTATTTAACAAAAGTTTTGTACGGATGAAAGATAAGATCTATTGTGGTAGATGCAATCTTTTGCTTGATGTTCTTGCTTGCTTCCCTCAAGTTTGCTTTTTTTCTGTTCTTGACGGCATGGTGTGGCTTTGTTACAACGTTCTGGCAATTGGCAATTCTGGTGATCAGCGATGTGCTATCTCAGTTCTTTGGGCTACACCTTAGTCAACAAAGTTGAATTGTCACAAACAAGAGGGCACGTAGATTGTGATCTACATGGGGGTCATGCGTATTGAAGAAGTTTAGTGTGGGGCTAGAGATTTTTAATTAAGTCTCTTCCCTCACACACCTCACAAAGTTAATATACCAACAAGAATAATCATACTTGATGATGAACATAGGTAGCTAGTGTTTGTTTTGAAACCCTAGAAGCCACATAAATTAAACTTTTGCATAAACCGATTAGAGGACGTCTAACTTGGTTTTGCAGGTTGCATGTGATGTGGTATAGCCTTCGTCATATTAATGAGTTTATGTATGAGATGGTTTTATGTTGTGATTATTTAGTGACCTGTGTGTCACAGTGCAGCATGATGGCTCGAGCCACAGGATTGTCACTTTAATGACCCGCGTGCCAACTTTGATGTAATAGAGTAGCTATAGAGATAGTGGTGAGATTACCAATGGCGGAGGCTATACAGGATGACGAAGAAGAAAAGCTGAAGAAATTGCTATCATGGCAGTGATTTTCAAAATTCCTGCTACGGCTGCCAGGTTGCCACGGCAAACAGTTTTCACAGAAATCTGTTCTTGTTAAAACTGTTGCCACGACAACATTTTTCTGCTACCACGGCGACGTTTTCAGCTGAAATTTCATGAAGACAATGAAGACTTCTCTGGTGCAAGGGCTATACCATATCATGCTATTTTGAATTGCCTGAGATGTTTATCCCTTTTTGTTTGCACCCTTTTGATTGCGTAGTAGATGTTTTTATTAGGGTGATCTCTCACATAAAATATTAACTTATTAGTGTTCTCCCAAGTGTAGCACTGTCTATAACACAGAGCTTTTTGGGGTGTGCCATGTCCACATGGGTATGAATGATCAGTGAGGTGTAAGGTGGGTGACGGTCAGACCTCACTGTAGGATCGGTTAGTTGTCTTAACGTTCAAGCAGGATAGTCCTGAGCTCGGAATACACCCATCGAAAGTTGAACAAGAGTCACATGGAGATGTGATTTTTAAGTTGGCCTACCGATTGAAATTTTCATCACCAGTGATGTCCACATCAATGGCATTGAATTGATTTATGGGTCTTGGATAACTCATAATCAATTGTGGGAGATATTTATTTGAGTGGGACCGCACTTTAAGTTAAAATTTGTTTAAACACTAGTGCAATTAATTATAAACTATGTCTAAATAAATCTTGTGTTTATCGTTGTACATCAATGGCTGGCAATAGCACTTTTAACTTAGCCCCTATGTTAGAGAGAGAGAGAAGTTAGCTCCTAATGGTGGAAACTATGAGAATTGGATCTGTACCCTGTGGCTAATTCTCAGGAGTGCTAAGAAAGAGTATGTGCTTGATGCGGCTCTACTAGAACAACCGGCGGCAACAACCCCGAAGGATGAATGAAATGTCTGGGCCACTAAGAATGATGACATCACAACTGTCTAGTGCCTTATGTTGACTTGCATGGATCCTGCATTACAGAAATGTTTTGAACAATTTGGTACATTTGAAATTGTTCAATCACTAGATGCTCTATACAAGAAGCATGCAAGGACCGAACGTTTTGAAATAACAAAGGCCTTGATTGAATGCAAGATGCCTAAAGATTCTTTGGTCAATGAACATATTATTAAGTTGGCTGGCTATTGTTGTAGACTTGCTACTTTGGAAATTGGAATTCCAGTGACACTCGGAACTGACATTGTTCTTGCTTCACCCCCCTTCTTACGATGGTTTTATCGTGAACTACAACATGATGGGATTGGACAAGACTGTAGATGGGTTATTCACAATGCTCAAGACTACTGAGGTAGGTATGCAGAAGAACAAGCAAGTGTTGCTAGTGAACAAGACAACTAGTTTAAAAAATAAGGGCTTGTCCAAGAAGAAGTATAATGGCGCCGGTACAACCTTGTCCCAGAAGAGAAACAAGGGCGGAGCCACTACTGAGACTGAATGTTTTGTACTGCAAGGCTAAAAGACACTGTAAAAGGAATTGCAAGAAGTACTTGGTAGATAAGAAGAAGAACGGTTCTTCTGGTAAAGGTATAAAAGTTATACAAGTTAATGTTATTGATATTCTACTTACTAGCAGTACTTGTAAGTCATGGGTATTTCATACCGGATCTGTTGCTCATATTTGTAACACAATGCAGAGGCTACCAAAGGTTCGCAAGTTGGAAAGGAATGACATCGTGGTGCGCGTCAAGAATGGTGCGGGATGTATGGGTGCATTACCTGTAGTTGCATGATTAGACCTGCGAGATAGAAATGATTGAGTGTTGCGGTGGCTTCTTGGAAAATGTGTAGACCACCCGAGAAGCTGCCCTTTCAGAGAAAAAGTGGAAGGTCTTTGAGACACCTACTCCTCAGTTCCCGTCCTTCTTCCAACTAATGGCCCAGCGGTACTTAGGGGAACCCTGGTCTGGGCAGTTGTCGCTCCCAAAGTCCATCTCGGACGTTTGGACCGATGACCTTCTTCGAATGGAGGAGCCGAAGCACCCTGAAGTTGCGTGGCTCTAACATTAGGAGCTCGTATTCTTGGAGGTGAACGTGCGTCACCCATTACGACGCATCGAGACAAGGCTGTGCCAGGACTGCCAAAAGCAACTACGATTTCCTCGCCGTCAATACCTTCTTGATAAAATGTACCGTCATGAAAGATGATGTTGGTGTGCGGGTCCTTGGCTAGATCGCGCTCACATTATTGATCTCGGATACCAGGTTGAGGAGCTGGGAATTCCAGCTTTGTTGACCACTATCCCCAACCCTGTTCGGACAAAGAAAAAAGTAGATTAGGCAGCTATATACTCTGTTCGAAAGAAAAAGGGATGGTTGTAAAAACTAACCACAGGGGGAGGTTTGTGAGTGGAAAAGCCATCGTGTCTTGGCACCTTAAGAAAATCTGACTTTTTACCCTTAAACGTTGATGCCAGCATTTGCGCAAGCGTGTGGCTCTCAGAGAACCCACCTCGGATGGAGCGAGTTGAGTCGATGGCACTATTATATGCCCATAAAGGGTGGAAGCGTTGATGTAGGGTCTGGACTCCTCGGATGAGTGCTATCACCATTATGTCAGGCAGGGTCATGTCGTTATGGCGCAAACAATCTACTGATGAGCAAGCCTGATTACGGCTTTAGTTCCCTCCCTTGCTCGGCTCCTCGGAAGCCAGTTGTACCTTTTGTGAGGTGGCAGGGGGGATAATGGGGTAGTCCCTCCTGAGGAGGATCATTGAGGGGGACGTCGGGAAGATAAAACCAATCCTCGGTCCAATGACACCTTGATTCCTCGGGAGTGCCATCAAGGTACCTGGTGCAGGCTACCTTACAAATGTCGGCCCCTTCACACTCCCACAAAGTACCTCCTCGGCAGTGTGGCACAACGCAGAAGAACTAGCACCACAGATCGAAGTGTGGATGGCACCCGAGGAAGGCCTCACATATCACAACAAAATAGGCTATGTGCAGAATGGAATTGGGGGAAAGATGGTGGCGTTCAAGGCCATAGAAATGTAGCAAACCCCTCAGGAAAGGATGAATTGGAAACCCAAGCCCCTGAGCAAAAAGAGGACAAAACATACATGGTCGTGCATTTCGGGCCTGGGCTGGGATCCTGGGTGAAGTCGCCATTGACGGTAACTAGCCCCGATGGGTGAAGGCCGCTTAGGGAGGAGGCAGATAGCCCAGCCCCGCGAGGCGATCTAGTTGAGCCTGTGCCACGGTGCAGCTCTTCCACTCTTCTTCAAGGAAGCCAGCGGAGTGAGAGGGTGAGGCGGCCAGTGAATCCATAGTTGCTGATCTCTCGAACGATGACGGAATCACTCGGTGAAGGCATAATGCAAGAAGATGATAGCAAGAGATATAGCTTGATGGCAGGAGGAGTAAAATCATTTTTCTTGGCCACCCTGTCCTTTTATGAGAGAAACATTTTGTGAATCTGCGATGGAACATTTGGGTCTCATGGCATAAATCTCGCATGTTCCCTTGGCATCGTGTTTGACGGGCACAAAGATCAAGGGGGCAGATAATGATGATGCTTCATGTGTCTTGGGGCTCAGGGACTGTTTTGATTGGACGCTTGATGGTGGGGGCCCCGAGTGACATATACGCGCTCCCAGACCCCCTGATATGACAACACACCGGGACAGTAAATAGGCGGTCGGTACCATCAGAGGTGGGTCTGGCTCATTGATCGGGCCAAGACAAGATACTTCACCCCTAAGGCAGAGGCGCCCGAGTTGTTGTCCCCGACCCGAGGATTTCCTCAGGAATGATGGAAATTCCTAGTAAAAGGGATCAGAAGAATCTTTGGGACAGGCTGCTCGGATGCCGGAGGTATACGATGTAGGAGATATGCCCTAGAGGCAACAATAAATGTTATTATTTATCTCCATGTTTGTAATTATGTTTATATTTCATGCTATAACTGCTTTTGTTCTCGAGTCTGCAATAACCACGAGGCTCAGAGGAAAACTCATATGCACTTGTGTAATAATAAATGGTAAAATGTATTCCAAGTCTGGCCTCTAAGACTAGCTCAAGTGTTGCATGATGATTATGTTTTCCTGATCATGGGCATGTCTATGCCGGCAACTTTGAGGTCACAATGTTAGAAGAACACTTGTGATTGAATCGACCCGATTGATGTTATGCTATGAGATACATTCATCACAAGTTAATGGTATATAACACAGAGAAAGTTAACATTTGCATAATTCCTTAGACCATGAGAGTATCGAGTCCCTTCATGCTTGCTTCATGAACTTTGGGGTTTGTTAAACATCATCTATAAAAGGGTGGCTATTACGGCGGCTTATGGGTTCATGGAAAAGTATGACAGGGGACTTGATAGCTCAAGACTGGGATTTGCTCCTCTGATGATGGAGAGATATTCTTTGGGCCCTCTCGGTGTTATGGTATCCATCATCATTTGGCCAGACACAGTGTGATTTGATCACAGGGATACCGGAACGCGGAAATGAGAAAAGAGAACAAAACCGGTAATGAGGTAACTGGTGTAGTGGACAAGTTGTTCATTCACGGGGATGCCGATAAGTCTCACCTCAGGTGTTTGTAACATATCATGAAGCAATAGGAATAGCACACGGCAAACTAGAGGTTCACTCGAGTATTCATTCGTGTGGGTATAGAGATCAATATGGATGTCCATGCTTCTGCTATTGATCATCGATAGTAAAGTGTTCCGATCATGTCTATACTTCACCGAACCTACAGGGTCACACACTTAAGGGTCATCTATCTGCTGAATACTAAACAGTGAGTCTGAGATATTGTCGCTGGAAAAGTTTCGGAGACGGCAGAAAAGTTTCGGAGAGAAAACTAGAAATGTTTCGGAGATGAAAATCATCCTACCAGAAATGTTTTGGAACGCGTCCAGAATTATTATAGGGGGTACTGGAAATGTTCTGGACCTTGAGAAATATTTTTGGATTGAACAGTCGCGTAAAAATATTTTCATGAATAGTGGAAAGAGTATTTGGATGCTTTTTGGAAAGCCACCTTTTGGGGCTTTTCCCAAAAGATCTAGAGGGGATGACATGGAAGGATGAGAACCCCTTTTGAGGGGGCCCCACATGGGGTGTCCGGCCAAGGGGAGCTCCTCCATGCATCTCGACTAGCCTTCCCCTTTTGCCTTTATGAAGGACACATGTCATGGGTTTTTTGGTATTTTCAAGTGCCACACTACCCCTTGCATCACACTATAAATAGAAGTGAGAGAAGCTCTCCACACTCACTCAATCTTTCATACACAATGCCATGCAACGATCTGGCTTCTTCTCTCCCTCACACAAAATAGTTTTGTGGAGCTGAAAGGCTGTCTGGGTCTCGGTGGGAACTAGTTTTGGACGGTAAAGCCCTGCCGGATAGCTGACACCGTATGTGTGCAACCTGGTAATGAGGTCATAGTTTTGATCTTAGTTCGTGAGTGCCTCCCTAAGGGCTATCCAAGTGACTATCCAAGATTCTAAGAGTGCCTCCCGAAGGGCTGTCCAAGGGACTGTCTGAGGTTCTGTCCGAGAGCCTCCCGAAGGGCTGTCCGAGGGACCGCCTGAGGGGTTGTCCGAGGGAATACATCCTCGTGATTGGGAGGTTGTAAAATCCTAGCTACAGGGATCTGCATCGATGATCTTCATCAACTCTACTTTTGCTGCGCTACAAGTCGGTAATGATCAGATCAAAACCTTGTATGCATCTCCTTCGTGGTCCTGGGCGTGTTCGTAGTGCGGAATTTTTTTGTTTTCTCTTGCGTTACCCTATAGTGGCATCATGAGCCGTGCTATGTGTAGATGTAGGTTACGATCTAGAATACATGATATGTATGGGTGTTGCATAATATAATTTTGTAGTAGATGAGTTCTATTGCTGGAAATTATTTGTGCGGGTAGCAAATGAAATCTATTACCCGATGTTCTTGTTGCTTCCCGGGAATTTGCGTAGTCCAGATATTGACGGCATGGTAGAATCTTACAAAGTTTTAGCAATCCGTGATCCGTCCATGCTGCTCCTGGGTATGCTAGTTGACAGATCGACAAAGTGCTAACAGTACTTTGGGTTCTGCCATAGTTAAAGAAAGATGGATGTTTCGCAGACTAAAGGGCAATGCAGATATGATCTGCACGAGGTTCATGCGTATGATGAAGTTCAGTATGGGGCTTGAGATTTTATTATCTCATGCTTCATACACCCTGCAAAGTTAATCTAGTGACTTGAATAATCATACTTGATGATAAATGTTGGTAGCTGCGGTTTAAGTCAAAACCTTAGAAGCCACATAAAATAAATTTTTGCATGAACCGATGAGAGGCGTCTGATTTGGTTTTGCAGGATGCACGTGCATGATATGTGGTATAGTCTTTGTCATATTTAATTTGATTATGTATGAGATGACTATATGATGTAAATTAATTAAACATGACCTGCGTGTCATGATTCGGCATGATGGCTGGAGCCATATGATTGTCATTTTAAATGACCTGCATGTCAACCTTGTTGTAATGCATTATTTCGTTAGCTATAGAGATAGCAATATTATCTGGTGCATCAACAAGGCAGTGAGTAGATCTATGAAGGTGGAGACCAACGCAAAAGTCAAAGACGGAGAAAAGAAAAGAAACAAGCCTAGGCAGAAAATTTCTGCCAAGGCAGCCGTTTTTGAAACTGCTGCCACGGCAACATTTTTTGGATTTTGTCGAAGACGATGAATCCTTCTCCGAATAAAGGGGCTATACCATATCATGCTATTATGAATTGCCTGAGATATTTATCCCTTGTATTTGCACCCTTTTGATTGCGCGGTAGTCGCTTTTATTAGGGTGAGCTCTCACTTAAAATATCAAGTAGTTAGTGTTCTCCCAAGTGTAGCAGCGTCACGACACTTATCTCTTCTGGGTATCACATGGATAAATGGGTACGAATGATTACAGAAGTGTGAGGCGGGTGAGTTGAGAGCTCGCAGTGAGATCAGTTGGTTGTCTTGATGTTCTGGGGGGTCGTCCTGAGCTCGAAGCACTCCCATCGAAAGATGAACAAGAGGCACATTGAGATGTGATTGGCAAGTTGGCCTACCAATTGAAATTCTCATCACTTGAGATGGATACATCCTTAGTGTTGAATTGATATATGGGTCTTGTATCACTCACAATCAATTATGAGAGATATTGATTTGAGTGGGAGCACATTTTAGAGTTAACTTGTTTAATTCTCTATGCAATTAATTATGAACATAGTCCAAGTGTGATTTGCATAAAAGTTGTAGAATAATGGCTTGCGTTTCCACCTTCCCTATTAAAATTGAATAGCTGTTAAATATCTGGTTAAAACTTTATAATTGGTAACGTAATGTGAGGATTGTCCTCATGAGTGCCGAGAAGGACTTTGTCCTATCGCATGCTTTCGGTATTCTCCTGCTAATCCTGTGGATGATGTGACTCTCGTCCTTCGATCCAAAAGCTAGAATTCTATTACGGTCAAGTGCAATATGTTTGCTTCCATGAGACCCAAACTTCAAAAGTTTGGGATAGTTATGTGATATTCATGGAACTGAAAATTAGTTTTAGATACAAACAAAGGCTAAAAGATATTAGAGATCCAAAGCAATGTTTGTTTGCAAAGTATTGGTAAAGTGCTTACTATGCATTAGACTAAGAAAAGAGGGATCCAGAAGAACGCCTGTCATGTGATGAAGGTGAATAAAACTACAACTTAAAGAGAAAGGAAATGTCCAAAGGGTGTCTGTAAGACTTACATACCTAGGAAGTCCGGGGCTGACACCACTCTTAAAGTTGGGAGCTTCTTCTGAGAATAGGAGAAATATTGGAAGTGAAACTATTAGAAGTATAAAGGCAAAAAGAGTGAAGACTGGAATGTCCAGCTCATGTATGAATGTCATACAATTTATAGATGGTTGGAAGGCTGGTCAAAAATATAATTCTTGGGAATTATGATTAAACATGTTAGTCACTAATTCTTGGGTATTGTGATTAGAAGTTGATCACAGGAATACCCGTTCGATTGCATTCTATTGTGACTCGATGCAAGAACTACTATGGCCTAAGGTTTAGATACGCGCTGGGAACATAGTAAAAGTTGCTATCCCTTCCATCGGTGTATTACCTCTGTATTTTTTTCATAATTCATTTTTGGAGTTTCATACACTCTAGCCCATAGCATAATGTTTGTTGCAAGAAGGTTGTTCATGATAGAACAATTGTTGTTCAGTGTTATGAATAACATAAGGGCCATACTTCCATCATGGATGGAATGTATGTTATGAACATTGATAATGATATGATACATCCATAACACTGATGCTAAATGTCGTAAGACTAAAAGAATACCACATATGTATGGCACTGCATTTGGTCACACTAGAGAAACCTGCATGGAGATATTCCATAATGATGGATTTTGAAGTCATTTGATTATGAATCATCTGACACTTGCAACTTTCATCCAGAAAGTAAAGTGACTAAAATACCGTTCATAGGCCATAAGGAACGAGCAACGAACTTATTGGAAAACACACATTCTGATGTGTATAGTCCAATGGGTATTGCTGCTAGCAGTGAATTTGTCTATCTTCAGAGATGACTCAAGTAGATATGCAAATATTTGCTTAATGAGACATAAGTCTGAATCTTATTGAAGTAGTTCAAAAGATTTTCAGAATGAATTAAAAATTATTGTAACAAGAAAATTATGTTTCTACGATTAGATTGCGGAAAGGAATATTGGAGTTGCAAGTTTAGCGAATGTCTGATGAGTTATGAAAAAGAGTTTCATAACTTACACCTCCCGGAACACCACTGTGACTGGAATGTCCGTGAAGATGTAATCAAACCATTTATGACATGGTAAGATCAAAGATGACATAAATCAATTTGCCATTATCCCTTTTAAAGTAATGCTTTAGAGACTGCGGCTTTTACACTGAAAAGAGTGCCATCAGATCTGTTGGAATGATGCCAGGGTATGGTATGCCCAACCATGTTATGTCTTTTCTTAACATTTGGAATATGGGGCTTGTGTAAAATGTTTACAAACCTATTCCAAATCAGACAAGTGCTACTTTGAAGGTTATCCCAAATTATTGGGTATTCCTCCATCCCTATACCAAGGCAAAAGGTTTGCCACAAAGAACAGTATGATTTTGAAGAAAATGGTTCTTGCAAAAAGGTGAGTGGGAGGACCGTGAAACTCAATGAGATAACATTATCTTTGTTATCAAGGCAAGGGAAAGAAACCTTGGAAGTAATTCCAGAGTTTCCTACTATGATTAGTAAGGAAGCCTCTACATGAGATGTATGGACTTCAGTCGAACTTTCAGCTGAACCACGTAGGCAAAACTCGTGCAAACCTACTAGGCGCACAAACGAGATATTGTTGTTAGACAATAGTATACCTACAATAATCAAGGAAGTGATGATGGGCCCTGCCTCCAGAATTAGCTAAATGCCAATATAATCCAAGATAGTATCCATATAAATGATTCAAGATTAGATCTTGATAAACCTCTGGAAGACTTAGAGTCTAATGAATATGAATGGAACTATAAAACTGATATGAATAAAAATGTTTTATCCATAAAGCTTGACTTGTTGTAATAACAAATTCAAGGAGTTGACTACAATGACGTTGTCTCACCGTAGCGATGCTTAAAGTCTGTTCGGGTTAAACTAGCAATTAATACATATTTCAATGATGAGATATGATAAATGGATGCCAAAAGGATTTCCATGAAATGTGAATACAAACTAGGACTTGTATGTGATACAGTCCAAAGTATTTTGTCGATCCAGAGGATGCTAGTGAGTGTGCAAACTTCAGAGTTCCAGCAATGGACAAAAGAAAGCATAATGGAGTTGAAATCTTCATTTTGATGAAATAGTCAAAAGAGTTTGATTTCATCAATGGAAAGCGAAGATGCTTGTGGTTACAAGAAAGTAAGTGGGAGCATAATAATATTTCTAAACCTTGTGTGCTTGACACATTGTTGATTGGAAATAATATAAATTTCTTGACACGAATTAGGACATCATTGAAAAATAGTTTTTTTGATGAAGAGCTTGGGCTAGATAGCCTTGATATTAGGCATAATTATCTACAGAGATAGAATTGCCTAATAGGGATAATCCAAAATACATATTGACAAGATGCTATAACAGTTTAGCATAAGAATGCCAAGGAGTGATTCTTGCCGAAGTCACATGGAAAGAGTTTTAGCAAGATTCGGTGTCCTAAAACACTGATGAGCAAAATACATGATGGAGATTCCACACACATATGTGTTTGGATTAATCAAGTATTCCATAGTATGTAAAACAACCAGATATGTCCAGTACTCCCAAGTAGTTGCGAGTATAGATACCAAAGTGATCAAAATACTGATCATAGGACAATAGTGAAAAATGTCGTTGAGTACTAAAGTAGCATTGATGACATGTTTTCTCACAAGTGGAGATCATGAAGAGTTCATTTCATTGATTTAGTCTTCACCATTGCTCCATTCAATTTTTAATTTAAGTTAAGGGTTTTGTGTAATACATGATATGCTGGCACAGTAAGTTGGAGTTGTTCCAAATTCTCCAATGAAGGCTAAAGTATGTTGACGCTTTAGAAGCGACAAAGGAGAAGTTTAATCATATAGATCATTCATGAATTTAGTATGGTTCCAAAATGGCTTTGGTCAATGGAACACTATTGTACATAGTTGCTCCATAGCTCAGTCAAAGGAATCAAGGTTCAACCAGTGATTCACATATATACTAAGCCAAGTCCACACAAAATATGAATTTTGTGAAAGTGTGAAAATGCGAGGATATGCAAAGATACACACGGACCTAAAGTTGTCAGATCCATTGGACAAAGACTATACCACAAGCGATGCATATTTTACACTGGTATGCCATAGGTGTAAAGTGCATTAGCATGGACTTGATTATTGACTCTAGTGCTAGTGGGAGTTTGTAGGAGATATGCCCTAGAGGTAATAATAAATGTTATTATTTATCTCCATGTTCGTAATTATGTTTATATTCCGTGCTATAACTGCTATGGTTCTCGAGACTGCAATAACCATGAGGCTCGGAGGAAAACTCATATGCACGTGTGGAGGAATAATAAACGGTAAAATGTATTCCCAGTATGGCCTCTAAGACTAGCTCAAGTATTGCATGATGATTATGTTTTCCTGATCATCGGATGTCTATGCTGGCAACTTTGAGGACACAATGTTATAAGAACACTTGTGATTGAATCGACCCGACTGATGTTATGCTATGAGATACATTCATCACAAGTTAATGGTATATAACACAGAGAAAGTTAACATTTGCATAATTCCTTAGACCATGAGAGTGTCAAGTTCCTTTATGCTTGCTTGCTTCATGTTATAAACGTCATCCGTAAAAGTGTGGCTATTACGGTGGCTTACGGGTTCATGAAAAAGTATGAGAATGAACTTGATAGCACAAGACTGGGATTTACTCCTCCAAGAATGGAGAGATATTCTTTGGGCCCTCTCGGTGTTATAGTATCCATCATCGTCTGGCCAGACACAGTGTGATTTGATCACAGGGATACCGGAATGCGGATACAAGAAACAAGAACAAAACCGGTAACGAGGTAACTGGCATAGTGGACAAGTTGTTGACTCATGGGAATGCTGATAAGTCTCACCTTGGGTGTTTGTAACATATCGCTAAGCAACAAGAATAGCACACAGCAAACTTCATGGTCACTCAAATATTCATTCATGTGGGTATAGGGATCAATATGGATGTCCATGGTTTCACTATTGATCATCGATCGAAAAGTGTTCTGGTCGTGTCTATACTTCACCGAACCTACAGGGTCAGATGCTTAAGGGTCATTTATCTATTGAATACTAGACAGGGAGTCTGAGAGAAAGTCACCGGAAAAGTTTTGGAGATGGCAAAAAAGTTCTGGAGAGAAAACCGGAAATGTTTCGGTGATGAAAATCACCCTACCGGAAATATTTTTGGAACACGCCCAGAATTATAATAGGGGGTACTGGAAATGTTTTGGACCTTCAGAAATATTTTTGGATTAAACGGTCACGGAAAAATATTTTCATGAATAGTGGAAACACTATTTGGATGCTTTCTGGAAAGCTACCTTTTGGTGCTTTTCCAAAAAGATCTAGAGGGGATGACATGGAAGGATGAGAACCCCTTTTAAGGGGGGCCCACATGGGGTGGCCGGCCAAGGGGAGCTCCTTCATGGAGCTCCACTTGCGTTCCCCTTTTGCCCTTGTGAAGGACACATGTCATGGGTTTTTTGGTATTTTCAAGTGCCACTCTACCCCTTGCCTCACACTATAAATAGAGGTGGGAAGGAGCTCTCCACACTCACTCAATCTCTCATACACAATGCTCTACAATGATCTAGCTTCTTCTCTCCCTCACACAAAACAGTTTCGTAGAGCCCAAATGCTGTCTGGGTTCCGGTGGGAACTAGTTCTGGATGGTGAAGCCCTGCCGGATAGCTGACACCGTATGTGTGCAACCTGGTAGAGAGGTCATAGTTTTGATCTTATTTTGAGAGTGCCTCCTAAAAGGCTATCCAAGTGACCATCTGAGATTGTGAGAGTGCCTCCCGAAGGGCTGTCCAAGTAACCGTCCAAAATTTTGAGAGTTCCTCCCGAAGGGCTGTCCGAGGTTTTGTCTGAGAGCCTCCCAAAGGGCTATCTGAGGGACAGCCTGAGGGGCTGATCGAGGGAGTACATCCTCATAGTTGGGAGGTGGTAAAATCCTAGCTGCGGGGATCTGCACCGATGATCTTCGCCAACTCTACTTCCGCTATGCTACAAGTCGGTAATGATCAGATCAAAACCTTGGATGCATCTTCTTAGTGGTCCTGGGCATGTTTGTAGTGTGGATTTTTTTTTGTTTTCTGCCGCATTACCCTACGTACAACTCCTCGGCTAAAATAAAATCACTTCGGAAATTGCGTAGAGTTAAACTAGCTTGCAAGACCGAAGACCAAAGATTAGCAGCAGCCCAGAAGGACCGAGGAATGTCCTCGGCTTGAATACCAGTTCAGGGGCTACTGATGGAGTCTTGGATTAGTGGGTGCTCTACGTGTCAGTTACAAGTCCTTTGGGCTGGGCTGAGGGGGCCCCTTAGTGCATCATCTGGTGGGCATCATTTGTATGGTCCAAGAACACCAAGAAGGAATGACCCGAAGACTTGGCGCATACTCCAAGGTTTAGAGGTAGTCTCCGGCATGTTTGCCCCTAGATGCCACCAACCTATGTGTAGCCCTACACTACAGGAATCAGGTAATTTGCCGTTAGCCAAACACATATGGCAAAGACTGATATCATGATGGCAAAGAGTTTGCTGCCAGTCAGCTGATGGCAAAGATTATCGGCAAAGGATAAATCGACAAAGCCATACTTTGCCGCGAGCTTTCTATCGGGTTGGCGGAAAAGTCATTGCCGTCAGTGTGTCACATTTGCCATTAGCAGAATAAGGCCTGACGACAAAGAAGCACTTGATGATCTGCCTCCTAACAGACCGCCTCAAGTACTTTGCCATCATCCTGCTGATGGCATAGAGTATAGTGGTTTGCTATCAGCTAGAATCCTATAGCAAAGAGCAGAACGGTTTACCGTCAGCTATTGCACTGTAGAGGGCAAAGAGTAGAACGGTTTGCCATCAGTCGTTGCACTCCAGATGGCAAAGAGCAGAACGGTTTGCGGTCAGCCATTGCACTACAGATGGTAAAGAGCAGAATAGTTTGCCGTCAGCCAGACCACCGCAGACGGCAAAGCAGTCACCATCGTAGCCAGGGAGCACGGGTGCTCGACATGTGGTGCCTTTGTCGTCTGCCTACTGACGGCAAACTTCTGTACTTTTTATTGTTATTAAAAAACCTTATTTCAGCAGTTTAATACACAATATACATCATAAATATAATAGCAATGATTAAAATGATCCATAGCAACACAAATGATACATCGCACATAGTGGACATCACACATAGAGATCAAAATGATCTATATGTCATCATAGAGTACAAAATGTTCCACATCAAATATCTTAGTCCATATCAAATACAATAGAGTATAAAAATGTTCCATAGCAAATATCCATAGTGGGCATCACTACAAGATATTTAGCACTACAAGAAATGTCATCATGTCCATATCGTAGCCCAAATATCATCCGTGTGGCAACCTACAAGATGAAATATTGAAGATGTCCAATTTTATCACTTGTCTCTACTCATAAGAATTTAACGCTTGTCACAAAAAAATCCACATGAAAGTACTTTCCAAAAAGTTTGATCTTCAAGACACATATAGCACTTGTCTCTACTTATAAGAATCCATATAGCTAAGATCATGGTTCAAATGGTTCAAATGGATCATGGTTCAAATGGTCTCTACTTGTCTCTACCTATAAGTTTGATCTTCAAGAATCCATATAGCTAAGATCATGGTTCAAATGGTTCAAATGAGGGGCACTAACCGGAGTCGGTCTCAAGGAATTAGAGAACCACCAAAATTATTGCCGCTTGGGCCTAGTGCATGTCAAGATCCATCATTATTCGATCCATGGCCTGATTAATGCTGCACAAAGTATTACATGGTTAGCATGGCACTCGGACTAAGAAAGTGCTATAATGGTGCTTGAAAGTTTTTCGGGTAACTGATCGAAGGGTGTGGAGTAAAGGCTAACATCTGCATAGTGGGCATACCCTGCTGCATATACCAAGCCTGCAAATTATGTTTGACGAGTGAAGGTTAAGTACTGGTAGTAAAAGACTTCATGTGCTTGGCTATTAAGGAACTATCCACAAACATGTCAAAGCATTAACTAGTTTGTGCCGACAAAGCCTGCTGCGTCCTCGCATCAGCTTGTTTCCTCTGCCAACCTCTCCTCCAAAATTCTGTAGCCTGTCGCCTCTCCTCGGCAGTTGGGCCTACATAATATGTCATCCTAATCTCATATTCAAATACATTCTCATCTTCAAATCCAATACTAAGTAAGAATTAACAAAAGCTTATAAAGAAGGACTTGTATAGAATACCTCCATCTCAACCATTGCTAAGTGTTTTCATACAGAAGAACTTGAGCTAGTATGCCAAACCTTGTACTTAGGGAGAGTGCGACAGGAGGACCTAGGAAACATGCCATGTGGAATCGCTTCTGTGCCATGTTTCCTGCCTTCTCAAGAGATCATAACCAACTCATGGTCAAGGGGTTCTGATGTGACATCATACTTGGGCCCTTTCATTTTCTCTTGCCACTATTTTAAATTTGCTCAGCCGATTGTAGGTGGCTGCGTTGCTGTACGCAGATGATGTGTCACTCTCATCATAAGGCTTGGCAACTTTGAATGGTCCTTTATGGGCCAAAGCGTATGACATGAAAAGGTTTGGCTCCAGAGCATTATTGTGAGCCGCCTGCAACCAAAGCAACATGATTACGATTTCATCATAAGGCTTGGCAATATGTATGACACAAAAAAGCTTATGAGGAACAAATCAATGGGAAGAAATACATACCCAATTTTGCATGTACCCCTTAAGGTTTAAGCTGCCTTGATGGTGTGGTGGAGCCACCTTGGCGGCTTGCTGATTTCTATAATCTAGGTGTTTCTCCATATACTCGTCGAAACACCAGTAGTCCACCATCCACTTCCAGCACTCCCCCTTATCAATGCACCATCTCGGAGTAACCTAATTGATAAATTGCATCTCATATACGTCAAGAAGAAGTAGAGTGCTAGCGAGTTGAGGAAATAACAAGCATGGACATGCTTTACCTGCATATACTCCTCCTTTCGAAGATGGAGTCCACTAGCGGGGTTCTTACACTTCATCCTAAAGCCCTCAATTGTCTTATAAGAGCGAACGGCTATAATGCGCGCCTCATAGACCAGATCACGCACAAGCTTCTTGCAATGTTTGTCCATGATCGCTTGTGCCTCCTCCATATTTCCCTCCTCGCATCTATAGAAATCCTGCAAATAGACGCGAGAAATCAATCAAGATTGGGCAATTAACTAGCTATTGATTATATATATGCAGTGTGTGAAGGAAACTTAATGATTACCCAAAGTTCGGCAAAGACCCGCTCAACTTTGTTGTGAACCTCCATGTTGTTGAATACACCAATGTCCTCACAAGCTTTGTAGTGGGCCCAAGTCCATGATGGCTCCAAAACATTGCCCTCCTCAGGCAAAGTAACCATGCCAGGGAAATACTCCTTAAGGAGGATCCCAGGGACACCGTTCATGAGCTGGTACTTACCCTCAAATCCGACAAATGTCCAACCCCTACATAATGAGAAGCCAAAGTTATTTCCAATTGTTGCAAACATTGAAGGTAGAAAATAAGAAATTTTTTGAGTACTCTCAAAATCCATGTACCGTTCTCCATATGGAGCAATACACGACCTCTGCTTGATAGGAAGCCCTCGTTTTGAGAGCTTTGCCGCACCACGTAGGCACACCGACGAACCCGGTGATGTGTCAACACGGATGATACCATCATCCTCCTCATCAGCGGTCGGGGCCCCCGACCGACCCACACCCTCCTTCGACGACACTGGCTCCTCCACCTTGTCCTCCTCATCCACTGGCTCATGCTTCCCCTAAGACACCAGCTCCTCCACCCTCTCCTCCTCAGGTGGTGGCGAGGGAGGCCAAACCGGGTTTCTCTAAGCCTTTCCTCCACCTGCACCACTTCCCCCGCCTCTTCCTCGATGAGCACGAGGAGGAGAGGAAGCCCAAGGAGGATCGACAAGAAAAGTGTCAAGAAGATTTCTCACAAGGGGGAGTGGGGCCTTATCTACCCGGTCACTCCTTTTTCGAGATGGGCCCGCCATACTTCACTCACCTGCTATGAAAAATAGTAAAGCAATTAGTAGAAATATAAGATTATAGTTCAAATAAAAGAGCATAAGTCCAACAAATATACGCAATGAGAATTACTAAGGCAATTATAGTACAAATACAACATTATAGTTCAAATAAATAAGCATAAGTTCAAAAAATATATGCAATGAGAGTTAGTAAGGCAATTATATTACAAATTCAACATTACAGTTCAACATTACAACAAAGAATAGTCAGGATACAACTAAGAATAGTCAGGATCAACCGGATCATAATCTGTCTCTTCTTCGGGATCAGTTCGAGCCTCATCATCACTATCACGTGTGTCGTCAAGGATGTCGTCCTCGTGTTGACTGTCAGTATCATCATCATCGGCATTGCCTATGCTGGGGAACGTAGTAATTTCAAAAAATTCCCTACGCACACACAGGATCATGGTGATGCATAGCAACAAGAGGGAAGAGTGTGTCCACGTACCCTCATAGACCGAAAGCGGAAGCATTAGCACAACGCGGTTGATGTAGTCGTACGTCTTCACGATCCGACCGATCAAGTACCGAACGCACGGCACCTCCGAGTTCTGCACACGTTCAACTCGATGACGTCCCCCGAACTCCGATCCAGCCAAGCTTTGAGGGAGAGTTCCGTCAGCATGACGGCGTGGTGACGATGATGATGTTCTACCGACGCAGGGCTTCGCCTAAGCACCGCAACGATATAATCAAGGTGGATTATGGTGGAGGGGGGCACCGCACACGGCTAAGAGATCAAGAGATCAATTGTTGTGTCTATCGGGTGCCCCCCTCCTCCGTATATAAACGGTGGGAGGAGGAGGGGGCCGGCCAAGGGGAGGAGGCGCGCCCAAGGGGGGCAATCCTACTCCAAGTAGGTTTTGCCCCCCCCCCCTTTCCTATTCCAACTAGGAGAAGGGGGAAGGAGGAGGTGGAGAGAACGAAGGAGAGGGGGCCGCGCCCCCCCCCTTCCCTTTCCCAATTCAGATTGGGGCAAGGGGGGCCGCGCGCCACCCCTTGGCCTCCCTCTCTCCTTTTCACTAAGGCCCATAAGGCCCAATAGCTTCCCGGGGGGGGGGGGTTCCGGTAACCCCCGGTACTCCGATAAATGTCCTAAACCTTTCCGGTGTCCAAACATAGTCATCCAACATATCGATCTTTACGTCTCGACCATTTCGAGACTCCTCGTCTTGTCCGTGATCACATCCGGGACTCCGAACAACCTTCGGTACATCAAAACACATAAACTCATAATATAACTGTCATCGAAACTTTAAGCGTGCGGACCCTACGGGTTCGAGAACTATGTAGACATGACCGAGACACGTCTCCGGCCAATAACCAATAGCGGAACCTGGATGCTCATATTGGCTCCCACATATTCTACGAAGATCTTTATCGGTTAAACCGCATAACAACATACGTTGTTCCCTTTGTCATCGATATGTTACTTGCCCGAGATTCGATCGTCGGTATCTCAATACCTAGTTCAATCTCATTGCCGGCAAGTATCTTTACTCGTTCCGTAATACATCATCCCGCAACTAACTCATTAGTTGCAATGCTTGCAAGGCTTATAGTGATGTGCATTACCGAGTGGGCCCAGAGATACCTCTCCGACAATCGGAGTGACAAATCCTAATCTCGAAATACGCCAACCCAACAAGTACCTTCGGAGACACCTGTAGAGGACCTTTATAATCACCCAGTTACGTTGTGACATTTGGTAGCACACAAAGTGTTCCTCCGATAAACGGGAGTTGCATAATCTCATAGACATAGGAACATGTATAAGTCATGAAGAAAGCAATAGCCGAATACTAAACGATCGTGTGCTAAGCTAACGGAATGGGTCAAGTCAATCACATCATTCTCCTAATGATGTGATCCCGTTAATCAAATGACAACTCATGTCAATGGCTAGGAAACATAACCATCTTAGATCAATGAGCTAGTAAAGTAGAGGCATACTAGTGACACTCTGTTTGTCTATGTATTCACACAAGTATTATGTTTCCAGTTAATACAATTCTAGCATGAATAATAAACATTTATCATGATATAAGGAAATAAATAATAACTTTATTATTGCCTCTAGGGCATATTTCCTTCAGTCTCCCACTTGCACTAGAGTCAATAATCTAGTTCACATAACCATGTGATTTAATACCAATAGTTCACATCACCATGTGATTAACACCCATAGTTCACATCGTCATGTGACCAACACCCAAAGGGTTTACTAGAGTCAATAATCTAGTTCACATCGCTATGTGATTAACACCCAAAGAGTACTAAGGTGTGATCATGTTTTGCTTGTGAGAGAAGTTTAGTCAACGGCTCTGCCACATTCAGATCCGTATGTATTTTGTAAATTTCTATGTCAACAATGCTCTGCACGGAGCTACTCTAGCTAATTGCTCCCACTTTCAATATGTATCCAGATTGAGACTTAGAGTCATCTGGATCAGTGTTAAAACTTGCATCGACGTAACCCTTTACGACGAACCTTTTTGTCACCTCCATAATCGAGAAACATATCCTTATTCCACTAAGGATAATTTTGACCGCTGTCCAGTGATCTACTCCTAGATCACTATTGTACTCCCTGGCCAAAATCAGTGTAGGGTATACAATAGATCTGGTACACAGCATGGCATACTTTATAGAACCTATGGCTGAGGCATAGGGAATGACTTTCATTCTCTTTCTATCTTCTGCCGTGGTCGGGTTTTGAGTCTTACTCAATTTCACACCTTGTAACACAGGCAAGAACTCTTTCTTTGACTGTTCCATTTTGAACTACTTCAAAATCTTGTCAAGGTATGTACTCATTGAATAAACTTATCAAGCGTCTTGATCTATCTCTATAGATCTTGATGCTCAATATGTAAGCAGCTTCACCGAGGTCTTTCTTTGAAAAAACTCCTTTCAAACACTCCTTTATGCTTTGCAGAATAGTTCTACATTATTTCTGATCAACAATATGTCATTCACATATACTTATCAGAAATGTTGTAGTGCTCCCACTCACTTTCTTGTAAATACAGGCTTCACCTCAAGTCTGTATAAAACTATATGCTTTGATCAATTTATCAAAGCATATATTCCAACTCCGAGATGCTTGCCATAGTCCATTGATGGATCGCTGGAGCTTGCATATTTTGTTAGCACCTTTAGGATTGACAAAACCTTCTTGTTGCATCATATACAACTCTTCTTTAATAAATCCATTAAGGAATGCAGTTTTGTTTATCCATTTGCCAGATTTCATAAAATGCGGCAATTGCTAACATGATTCGGACAGACTTAAGCATAGATACAAATGAGAAACTCTCATCGTAGTCAACACCTTGAACTTGTCGAAAACCTTTTTGCGACAATTCTAGCTTTGTAGATAGTAACACTATTATCAGCGTCCGTCTTCCTCTTGAAGATCCATTTATTTTCTATGTCTTGCCGATCATCGGGCAAGTCAACCAAAGTCCACACTTTGTTCTCATACATGGATCTCATCTCAGATTTCATGGCCTCAAGCCATTTCACGGAATCCGGGCTCATCATCGCTTCCTCATAGTTCATAGGTTCGTCATGGTCAAGTAACATGACCTCCAGAACAGGATTACCGTACCACTCTGGTGCGGACCTCACTCTGGTTTACCTACGAGATTCGGTAGTAACTTGATCTGAAGTTACATGATCATCATCATTAGCTTCCTCACTAATTGGTGTAGTAATCACAGGAACAGATTTCTGTGATGAACTACTTTCCAATAAGGGAGCAGGTATAGTTACCTCATCAAGTTCTACTTTCCTCCCACTCAGTTCTTTCGAGAGAAACTCCTTCTCTAGAAAGGATCCATTCTTAGCAACGAATATCTAGCTTTCGGATCTGTGATAGAAGGTGTACCCAACTGTCTCCTTTGGGTATCCTATGAAGACACATTTCTCCGATTTGGGTTTGAGCTTATCAGGATGAAACTTTTTCTTATAAGCATCGCAACCCCAAACTTTAAGAAACGACAACTTTGGTTTCTTGCCAAACCACAGTTCATACGGTGTCGTCTCAACGGATTTAGATGATGCCCTTTTTAACGTGAATGCAGCTGTCTCTAATGCACAACCCCAAAACTATAGTGGTAAATCGGTAAGAAACATCATAGATTGTACTATATCTATTAAAGTATGGTTATGACATTCGGACACACCATTACACTGTGGTGTTCCCGGTGGCGTGAGTAGTGAAACTATTTCACATTGTTTTAACTGAAGGCCAAACTCGTAACTCAAATATTTCACCTCTGCGATCATATCGTAGAAACTTTTATTTTCTTGTTACGATGATTCTCCACTTCACTCTGAAATTCTTTGAACTTTTCAAATGTTTCAGACTTGTGTTTCATCAAGTAGATATACCCATATCTTCTCAAATCATCTGTGAAGGTCAAAAATAACGATACTTGCCGCGAGCCTTAACACTCATCGGACCACATACATCAGTATGTATTATTTCCAATAAGTCAGTTGCTCGCTCCATTGTTCCGGAGAATGGAGTCTTAGTCATCTTGCCCATGAGGCATGGTTCGCAAGCATCAAGTGATTCATAATCAAGTGATTCCAAAAGCCCATCATCATGGAGTTTCTTCATGCGCTTTACACCAATATGACCTAAACGGCAGTGCCACAAATAAGTTGCACTATCATTATTAACTTTGCATCTTTTGGCTTCAATATTATGAATATGTGTATCACTACGATCGAGATCCAACAAACCATTTTTATTGGGTGTATGACAATAAAAGGTTTTATTCATGTAAACAGAACAACAATTATTCTCTAACTTAAATGAATAATCGTATTGCAATAAACATGATCAAATCATATTCATGCTCAACGCAAACACCAAATAACACTTATTTAGGTTCAACACAAATCTCGAAAGTATAGGGAGTGTGCGATGATGATCATATCAATCTTGGAATTCATTCCAACACACATCGTCACCTCGCCCTTAACTAGTTTCTGTTCATTCTGCAGCTCCCATTTCGAGTTACTACTCTTAGAAACTAAACCAGTATCAAATGCCGAGGGGTTGCTATAAACACTAGTAAAGTACACATCAATATCATGTATATCAAATATACCTTTGTTCACTATGCCATCCTTCTTATCCGCCAAATAATTGGGGCAGTTCCGCTTCCAGTGACCAGTCCCTTTGCAGTAGAAGCACTTAGTCTCAGGCTTAGTTCCAGACTTGGGCTTCTTCACTTGAGCAGCAACTTGCTTGCCATTCTTCATGAAGTTCCCCTTCTTCCCTTTGCTCTTTCTCTTGAAACTAGTGGTCTGGTCAACCATCAACACTTGATGTTTTTCTTGATTTCTACCTTCGCCGATTTTAGCATCGCGAAGAGCTTGGGAATTGTTTTCGTCATCCCTTGCATATTATAGTTCATCATGAAGTTCTACTAACTTGGTGATGGTGACTAGAGAATTCTGTCAATCACTATTTTATCTGGAAGATTAACTCCCACTTGATTCAAGCGATTGTAGTACCCAGACAATCTGAGCACATGTTCACTGCTTGAGCTATTCTCCTCCATCTTTTGGCTATAGAACTTGTTGGAGACTTCATATCTCTCAACTCAGGTATTTGCTTGAAATATTAACTTCAACTCCTGGAACATCTCATATGGTCCATGATGTTCAAAATGTCTTTGATGTCCCGATTCTAAGCCGTTAAGCATGGTGCACTAAACTATCAAGTAGTCATCATATTGAGCTAGCCAAACGTTCATAACGTCTGCATCTGCTCCTGCAATAGGTCTGTCACCTAGTGGTGCATCAAGGACATAATTCTTCTATGCAGCAATGAGGATAATCCTCCGCATCATTGCTACTAACATCTTTCAACTCAGTTTTCTCTAGGAACATATCAAAATAAAATAGGGGAGCTAAACGCGAGCTATTGATCTACAAAGATATGCTAATACTACCAGGACTAAGTTCATGATAAATTGAAGTTCAATTAATCATATTACTTAAGAACTCCCACTTAGATAGACATCCCTCTAATCCTCTAAGTGATCACGTGATCCATATCAACTAAACCATGTCCGATCATCACGTGAGATGGAGTAGTTTCAATGGTGAACATCACTATGTTGATCATATCTACTATATGATTCACGCTCGACCTTTCGGTCTCAGTGTTCCGAGGCCATATCTGTTATACGCTAGGCTCGTCAAGTTTAACCTGAGTACTCCGCATGTGCAACTATTTTGCACTCGTTGTATTTGAACGTAGAGCCTATCACACCCGATCATCACGTGGTGTCTCAGCACGAAGAACTTTCGCAACGGTGCATACTCAGGGAGAACACTTATACCTTGATAATTTAGTGAGAGATCATCTTATAATGCTACCATCAATCAAAGCAAGATAAGATGCATAAAAGATAAACATCACATGTAATCAATATAAGTGATATGATATGGCCATCATCATCTTGTGCTTGTGATCTCCATCTCTGAAGCACCGTCATGATCACCATCGTCACCGGCGCGACACCTTGATCTCCATCGTAGCATTGTTGTCGTCTTGCTAATCTTATGCTTCTACGACTATCGCTACCGCTTAGTGATAAAGTAAAGCATTATAGGGTGATTGCATTGCATACAATAAAGCGACAACCATATGGCTCCTGCCAGTTGCCGATAACTCGGTTACAAAACATGATCATCTCATACAATAAAATTTAGCATCATGTCTTAACCATATCACATCACAACATGCCCTGCAAAAACAAGTTAGACGTCCTCTACTTTGTTGTTGCAAATTTTACGTGGCTGCTACGGGCTTAGCAAGAACCGTTCGTACCTACGCATCAAAACCACAACGATAGTTTGTCAAGTTGGTGCTGTTTTAACCTTCGCAAGGACCGGGCGTAGCCACACTCGGTTCTACTAAAGTTGGAGAAACTGACACCCGCGAGCCACCTATGTGCAAAGCACGTCGGTAGAACCAGTCTCGCGTAAGCGTACGCGTAATGTCGGTCCGGGCCGCTTCATCCAACAATACCGCCGAACCAAAGTATGACATGCTGGTAAGCAGTATGACTTGTATCGCCAACAACTCACTTGTGTTCTACTCGTGCATATGACATCTACGCATAAAACCTGGCTCGGATGCCACTGTTGGGGAACGTTGTAATTTCAAAAAATCTCCTAAGCACACACAGGATCATGGTGATGCAGAGCAACGAGAGGGAAGAGTGTGTCCACGTACCCTCGTAGACCGAAAGCGGAAGCGTTAGCACAACGTGGTTGATGTAGTCGTACGTCTTCACGATCCGACCGATCAAGTACCGAACGCACGGCACCTCCGAGTTCTGCACACGTTCAACTCGATGACGTCCCTCGAACTCCGATCCAGCCGAGCTTTGAGGGAGAGTTCCGTCAGCATGACGGCGTGGTGACGAAGATGATGTTCGACCAACGCAGGGCTTCACCTAAGCACCGCAACGATATAATCGAGGTGGATTATGGTGGAGGGGGGCACCGCACACGGCTAAGAGATCAAGAGATCAATTGTTGTGTCTATGGGGTGCCCCCCTCCTCCATATATAAAGGGTGGGAGGAGGAGGGGGCCGGCCAAGGGGAGGAGGTGCGCCCAAGGGGGGCAATCCTACTCCAAGTAGGTTTTGCCCCCCCCCCCTTCCTATTCCAACTAGGAGAAGGGGGAAGGAGGAGGTGGAGAGAAGGAAGGAGAGGGGGCCGCGCCCCCCTTCCCTTTCCCAATTCGGATTGGGGCAAGGGGGGCCGCGCGCCACCCCTTGGCCTCCCTCTCTCCTTTCCACTAAGGCCCATAAGGCCCAATAGCTTCCCGGGGGGGGGGGGGTCCGGTAACCCCCGGTACTCCAATAAATGTCCGAAACCTTTCCGGTGTCCAAACATAGTCATCCAATATATTGATCTTTACGTCTCGACCATTTCAAGACTCCTCGTCTTGTCCATGATCACATCCGAGACTCCGAACAACCTTCGGTACATCAAAACACATAAACTCATAATATAACTGTCATCAAAACTTTAAGCGTGCGGACCCTACGGGTTCGAGAACTATGTAGACATGCCGAGACACGTCTCCGGCCAATAACCAATAGCGGAACCTGGATGCTAATATTGGCTCCCACATATTCTACAACGATCTTTATCTGTCAAACCGCATAACAACATACGTTGTTCCCTTTGTCATTGGGATGTTACTTGCCCGAGATTCGATCGTCGGTATCTCAATACCTAGTTCAATCTCGTTGTCGGCAAGTCTCTTTACTCGTTCCGTAATACATCATCCCACAACTAACTCATTAGTTGCAATGCTTGCAAGGCTTATAGTGATGTGCATTACCGAGTGGGCCCAGAGATACCTCTCTGACAATCGGAGTGACAAATCCTAATCTCGAAATACGCCAACCCAACAAGTACCTTCGGAGACACCTGTAGAGCACCTTTATAATCACCCAGTTACGTTGTAACGTTTGGTAGCACACAAAGTGTTCCTCCGGTAAACGGGAGTTGCATAATCTCATAGTCATAGGAACATGTATAAGTCATGAAGAAAGCAATAGCAGAATACTAAACGATCGTGTGCTAAGCTAACGGAATGGGATAAGTCAGTCACATCATTCCCCTAATGATGTGATCCCGTTAATCAAATGACAACTCATGTCAATGGCTAGGAAACATAACCATCTTTGATCAATGAGCTAGTCAAGTAGAGGCATACTAGTGACACTCTGTTTGTCTATGTATTCACACAAGTATTATGTTTCCAGTTAATACAATTCTAGCTTGAATACTAAACATTTATCATGATATAAGGAAATAAATAATAAATTTATTATTGCCTCTAGGGCATATTTCCTTCAGCCTAGATGTAAACGTTCAAGCATTGATAGGTCTTCCACGTTTGTCACATCTTCTTCTTCTTCTTCCTCATTGTCAGTGTCTACTTCCATGCGTCAGGGCCCTTGCATCGAGTCGATGTTGAAACGGCCTCTGGGCCGATGTTCTTCTTGGTAGAATTCTCCATCACATGTGTCGGGGTCCATGTGAGGTTGACAATCCTATTCATTGGGGGAAGGATGTTTACCATGGGGTGGCACCTCGTACACGACATCCCAACCCTTAAGGTACTTCTTTTGGCATGGGTACTTGAGATAAAAAACTTATGTCGCCTGTTGAGCCACAATATAGACACCTTCGCATTCTAATTTGGTATTTTGTCAAATTTTGACTAGCCCAATATCATCTCTCTGCCTAACCTTCTCCGGATTGAACACATGGCATTTGAAGACAATGACTTTCGGAGGATTTGCCCCTAAGAAATGGAGTTCATATATTTCTTCAAGTCTTCCATAATACTCAACTCCATTGCAAATAGCTGACACTTCGGTGTTTGTTGATTTTAGAATGGCCCGACGTTTCTTGTTCTCATGTGTGCGAAAGCGATACCCATTGATGTCGTATTTATCGAATGTACGGACCTTAAAGTCAAACCCATTAGCAACTTGTTTCAACTCTTTGTCCAATATAGACGTACCCTACAAGTTTCAGAGGGGAGGATTGGTGTATTCGTCACATGTAACACCAACTTCAAGTCTTCCATAATAAGAAGTATACCTTTGCTTCAAATCAGGAAATGAAACCATAATTGCCATCTCCTTTGCCATTAAGAAGCTCATACTCTTCGACTGATTTAGGTTTGACCCCTCCGTTCGAGAATTGGGCAACGAATTCACTGACCAGTGAGAAATGAGCAGAGTTGGATACAAACATATGAGTAGATGTTACATAATGTACCAAGCACTTACTCAATGTACGTCCGCACTTCTTTTTGGTTGGTGAGGATATACAACATAAGCAAGCTCCACTCTTCAGGATCCAATTTCTTTGAACCAGAAGCACCCGCAGGTCTGAGTTTCCCTTCGAAGATGCTGAGCTTGGATTCATGTTTGAGGTCACCAGTATTGTAATGAGACTTTGCATTATGCAAGCTAGGAATATTGGCCTCATAGCGTGATGTCGTTAAGTTTGACATCTCCTCCGCCAAGAATGCCTCGGATGTGGATGCTTCAATTCAACATTTATTTTTATATTTAGCTCAAAGAGTCTTTTGCATTCTCTCAAGTCCATAGCACCAATGGTTCTGCATAGGGCCACCCAGTCTTGCCTCAGATGGGAGGTGTGAAATCATATGTTCCATCGGATTAAAGAAGCCCGGTGGAAAGATCTTCTCTAGCTTGCAGAGCAACTCTGGTGCCCGTTTTTCCATGTCATCTACCATCATAGGAGATAGTTCCTTAGCACAAAGAACATGGAAGAAATAGCTAAGCTATGTCTGTACTTCCCAATCTTCCTCAGGGATATAGCCTCGAATCATCACCAGCATTAATCGCTTAAGCCATATGTGCCAATCATGACTCTTCAGCCTGTAGAGACACAATTTATCAAGTTTCACGGCCCTCATTAGATTCGCTACATACCCATTAGGGAACAACAAAGTTTTGAACCACATGAGTATCTCCTTCTTTTGTTCCCTTGTAAGAACAAACCTGGCCCTTGGCATCCTCCATTTTTTCTTGCCCTTGGGTTGCCGCAAGTTTTGTTTGGGTCTATCACATAGCTTCATTACATCAAGTCTAATCTTAGTATTATCATTCATCTTCCTAGGAATGTTGAACAATGTGCCAAAAATGGCCTCGGTGATATTCTTTTTAGTGTGCATTACATCAATGTTATGTGGAAGCTTGAGCTGCTGGAAGTAGGGGAGATCCCAGAAGCATGGCTTGTGAGTCCATTCGTGTTCTTCATTATACCCCAAAAAATACCCTGGATGTTTGGGATCGGGTTGGAGAGTGTTTAGTTGATCATGAATCTGTTCACCTGTCATCTCAGGTGGTGCTGAGTGTTCGACAACATCACCTTTCATGAAGTTCTTCTTGTCTTGTCTAAATGGGTGATCAGGATGCAAATGTTGTCTATGAAAATCAGAGCAAGAATACTTGCCACCATGCCGCAGCCAACGGCACTGAAGACCCGCCTTGCATCTTGGGCATGGGAACCTTCCATGCACAGACCACGCCATGAAAAGTGAAAACACCGGTAGGTCATGCAATGAGTACTGGTACCAAACATGCATTATAATTTTTTTTTGCTAGCAGCGTGGTATGTCCGTATCGCATTCACCCAAGCTCCTTTCAAGTCATCCATCAGTGGATGCATGTACACATTTATATTCTTCCACGGTTACTTGGGCCCTAGAATTATCAACGACAGGAATATGTGCTTGCGTTGCATTAGGACGCCGAGGGGGGGAGGTTGAGGGGAACAAAAAACAAGGGCCAACAACTGTATGTCTTTGACACCATACCAACTGGATTGAACCCATCGAGTCTGATGGCGACTCATACATTCTTTGACTCTTTTGCATTTTGATGATGTATTTGATCAAAACTCATCCATGCTTGGCCACAAGATGGATGTATCATCATCGGTCTCCCATGATCATCCTTGTCGCGTCTTATCCCATCTTTGTGCCATGTCATCTATTTGGTCATCTCTTCATTCATGTAAAGCCGTTGAATTATTGGTAGGATTGCAAGATACCAAAGAACATTTGTGGGGATTTTACTCTGCTTCTTCTCACCATCACCAAGGTCTTTCTCAACATACCTAGAGGAACCGCACTTGGCATAGTATTTCTTGTCCGTTTGGACAAGCATGTATCTGCTCATAGGGCATCACTACTAGGAAATACCTTATAGGTAGATGCTCAGCAGTAGCGCCGGTTAAGGCCCCCCCGCTACTGTTAAGTAGTTGTAGTGTGGGTCACAAAACCACGCTACAGGTATAGGCTAGTAGTAGCGCGGGTGCATGCACGCACCCCCCGCTTCTGCTAAGTGGGCTCCACGATACCCCACAGGTCAAGCCATAGTAGCAGCGCCTGGTATCAAGCCCACGCTATAACTAAACTGATAGCAATAGCATGCGTTCTATACCCCTCGCTGCTATTACGGTTAAACGGGGCCAACAGGTGGGCCCCACTTAGCAGGAGCGTGAGTTATAAGGCCCACGCTATAGCTACTTCGGTTAGCAGTAGTGTGGGCCCGTGCCCCATGCTGCTGCTAAGCCAGCCTTATCCTCCATCCGCCTTACTCTCCCTCTACTCACTCGCTCTTCCTTTCTCATCGTCGCGACCGTCCTCCTCCCGCCGTCGCCGCATTGCCGCAGTCCCTGGCCTCGGTAAGCCTCTCCCTCCCTCCTCCCTCCTTCAGCCACTGTCCCACCTCCCTCCTCCTTCCTCCACCCTCCTCCAGCCGCCCCTCCTCCCTCCTTCCTCCTCCATCCGTCGCCCCTCCTCCCTCCTCCAGCCGCTGTCCCACCTCCCTCCTCCTTCCTCCACCCTCCTCCAGCCGTCCCTCCTGTTCCCTCCTTCTCCCTCCTTCCTCCTCCATCCGTCGCCCCTCCTCCCTCCTCCTCCCTTCGCCCTCCTCCAGCTGCCCCTCCTCCTCCCTTCTCCCTCCTCCCTCCTTTTCCCTCCGCCCTCCTCCAGCTGCTCCTCCTACTCCCTTCTCCCTCCTCCCTCCTCCTCCCTCTTCGATCCACAACCCCTCCTCCTTACTACATTTTGATTTAGTAGGGTAGCTGATAGTTTCTAGTTGATATGTAACACTTTGATTTAGTTAATAGTTTCTAGTTGATAGTTTCTAGTTGATATATAACATTTTGATTTAGTATGTCTAACTGAATTAGTAAAAATTTAGACAGAGTTAATAGTTTCTAGTTAATATATAACACTTTGATTTAGGATAGCTTCTAGGGTTTAGTTGATAGTTTCTAGTTAACTGAACTAGTAAAAATTTAGATAGAGTTAAAATTTATTATAGCTTCAGTTCAAATTTTAGTTGGTAGAAAAAGGTATTGGACACTTTGCTGATGTTGTAGGCAGAAAAGTGAATTCCTACATGAGTCTGAACTACATCATGTGAACTTTCATGCCATGCCCATTTATGCTATGTGCATGATAATGTTTCCGTTTATATATACCTTAGTTTTTCACTAAGTCCTAAAATCAAGATGATAATGTTTCTATTTATATTTTGTTTCCGCAAAAATCAAGTATTTGCCCCTGCCTCGTCCCCGTCGTCGTCCCCATCACCAACCCCCTCCGACCTCGAGGTGAGACCAGCCAAATCCCCATGTCGTTGATGTCGACTATGATGTGTTGTCAATGTCGATGATGAACATGCATAGAGAAAAATGTCCCCATGTTGAGGAATTTCTGTATTTGTTCTTTCTATTAAAATGCAAGTGCTAATCCCCATGTCATTGATGTCGATGATGATGTGTTCTGAATGTCGATGATGAACATGCAGAGCTTGTTTCTTGGTGTTATTGTTTGTAGGGGACAAATCCGAGTGGTCTATGTTTTGCCAGAATGTTGGTTCATTTCTGTTGTGGCAAATTTCAGGCGCTCGATATGTCCTATTTTAGCAAAGGTCATGCCAAAATTTTCCATGAATTTTGGCATGACTTGTGCTAGAAAGTAGGACATGTCGAGCGCCAGGGATTAGCTAGAACGGGAATTAAACGACATTCCGGCAAAACATAGGCCATTTTTTATGTCATTACTCGATATATGTAATGTTAATTGACTGACGCTTAGAGTTGACTTTCAGTCTGTCAGGGCTCCTTGTGTGACTTTCAGTCTGTTCTTCAAGGAAGGATCTCGACTGTTGTCGTGGGGGTTGTTTCCTCCTCTTCTTCTTGTGATATACCTTGGTAATGCATGAGAGAATGGAGGGAACTGACCATCACTGACGGTCAAAATATCAGTGAGGGAGTGTCCCCTATATACGGTCAAAATATAAGAGAGGAAGAATCCTGACTGTTGTCATGGGGGTCGCTTCTCCTTCTTTCCCGTGTGCTAGACATTTTGGTGTAATGCACTTGGGAAACAAGGGAGGAGCAACCATCACCAATGGTCACAATCTCAGAGAGGGAGTGCCCACCATATACACCACAATAGATGAGAGTTTTTCAAGGAAGACTCGACAGACCAAAAGCCAACCCGTACTGAATAGTGATCTGTCTGTTGAGTTCCTGGTATTTGCCATCGATTTTTAATCTTTGAATTATGAACACAGGAAATGTCTGACGACGATAGGATCCCCGAGTGTGATTACTACACCGATGACGGGGGTATGTGCGGCAGGCCTCACCAGGATAATGAAAGGTGCTTCTCCCTCACGCTGAAGGAGGCCTTCGAATATTTTATGGTATGTAACGACGGCAAGTATTTTTTTGTAATTAAGCATGATTTGTGATTTTTGCTTTAACGTGTAATTTCTATTTTTTACAATTATTCTCTAACTTAAATGAATAATCGTATTGCAATAAACATGATCAAATCATATTCATGCTCAACGCAAACACCAAATAACACTTATTTAGGTTCAACACAAATCCCGAAAGTATAGGGAATGTGCGATGATGATCATATCAATCTTGGAATTCATTCCAACACACATCGTCACCTCGCCCTTAACTAGTTTCTGTTCATTCTGCAGCTCCCATTTCGAGTTACTACTCTTAGCAACTAAACCAGTATCAAATGCCGAGGGGTTGCTATAAACACTAGTAAAGTACACATCAATATCATGTATATCAAATATACCTTTGTTCACTTTGCCATCCTTCTTATCCGCCAAATACTTGGGGCAGTTCCGCTTCCAGTGACCAGTCCCTTTGCAGTAGAAGCACTTAGTCTCAGGCTTAGGTCCAGACTTGGGCTTCTTCACTTGAGCAGCAACTTGCTTGCCATTCTTCATGAAGTTCCCCTTCTTCCCTTTGCTCTTTCTCTTGAAACTAGTGGTCTTGTCAACCATCAACACTTGATGTTTTTCTTGATTTCTACCTTCGCCGATTTTAGCATCGCGAAGAGCTTGGGAATTGTTTTCGTCATCCCTTGCATATTATAGTTCATCATGAAGTTCTACTAACTTGGTGATGGTGACTAGAGAATTCTGTCAATCACTATTTTATCTGGAAGATTAACTCCCACTTGATTCAAGCGATTGTAGTACCCAGACAATCTGAGCACATGTTCACTGCTTGAGCTATTCTCCTCCATCTTTTGGCTATAGAACTTGTTGGAGACTTCATATCTCTCAACTCAGGTATTTGCTTGAAATATTAACTTCAACTCCTGGAACATCTCATATGGTCCATGACGTTCAAAATGTCTTTGATGTCCCGATTCTAAGCCGTTAAGCATGGTGCACTAAACTATCAAGTAGTCATCATATTGAGCTAGCCAAACGTTCATAACGTCTGCATCTGCTCCTGCAATAGGTCTGTCACCTAGTGGTGCATCAAGGACATAATTCTTCTATGCAGCAATGAGGATAATCCTCCGCATCATTGCTACTAACATCTTTCAACTCAGTTTTCTCTAGGAACATATCAAAATAAAATAGGGGAGCTAAACGCGAGCTATTGATCTACACAGATATGCTAATACTACCAGGACTAAGTTCATGATAAATTAAAGTTCAATTAATCATATTACTTAAGAACTCCCACTTAGATAGACATCCCTCTAATCCTCTAAGTGATCACGTGATCCATATCAACTAAACCATGTCCGATCATCACGTGAGATGGAGTAGTTTCAATGGTGAACATCACTATGTTGATCATATCACTATATGATTCACGCTCGACCTTTCGGTCTCAGTGTTCCGAGGCCATATCTGTTATATGCTAGGCTCGTCAAGTTTAACCTGAGTACTCCGCATGTGCAACTATTTTGCACCCGTTGTATTTGAACGTAGAGCCTATCACACCCGATCATCACGTGGTGTCTCAGCACGAAGAACTTTCGCAACGGTGCATACTCAGGGAGAACACTTATACCTTGATAATTTAGTGAGAGATCATCTTATAATGCTACCATCAATCAAAGCAAGATAAGATGCATAAAAGATAAACATCACATGTAATCAATATAAGTGATATGATATGGCCATCATCATCTTGTGCTTGTGATCTCCATCTCCGAAGCACCGTCATGATCACCATCGTCACCGGCGCGACACCTTGATCTCCATCGTAGCATTGTTGTCGTCTTGCCAATCTTATGCTTCTACGACTATCGCTACCGCTTAGTGATAAAGTAAAGCATTATAGGGCGATTGCATTGCATACAATAAAGCGACAACCATATGGCTCCTGCCAGTTGCCGATAACTCGGTTACAAAACATGATCATCTCATACAATAAAATTTAGCATCATGTCTTAACCATATCACATCACAACATGCCCTGCAAAAACAAGTTAGACGTCCTCTACTTTGTTGTTGCAAATTTTACGTGGCTGCTACGGGCTTAGCAAGAACCATTCTTACCTACGCATCAAAACCACAACGATAGTTTGTCAAGTTGGTGCTGTTTTAACCTTCGCAAGGACCGGGCGTAGCCACACTCGGTTCTACTAAAGTTGGAGAAACTGACACCCGCCAGCCACCTATGTGCAAAGCACGTCGGTAGAACCAGTCTCGTGTAAGCGTACGCATAATGTCGGTCCGGGCCGCTTCATCCAACAATACCGCCGAACCAAAGTATGACATGCTGGTAAGCAGTATGACTTGTATCGCCAACAACTCACTTGTGTTCTACTCGTGCATATGACATCTACGCATAAAACCTGGCTCGGATGCCACTGTTGGGGAACGTAGTAATTTCAAAAAATTTCCTACGCACACACAGGATCATGGTGATGCAGAGCAACGAGAGGGAAGAGTGTGTCCACGTACCCTCGTAGACCGAAAGCGGAAGCGTTAGCACAACGTGGTTGATGTAGTCGTACGTCTTCACGATCCGACCGATCAAGTACCGAACGCACGGCACCTCCGAGTTCTGCACACGTTCAACTCGATGACGTCCCTCGAACTCCGATCCAGCCGAGCTTTGAGGGAGAGTTCCGTCAGCATGACGGCGTGGTGACGATGATGATGTTCGACCAACGCAGGGCTTCACCTAAGCACCGCAACGATATAATCGAGGTGGATTATGGTGGAGGGGGGCACCGCACACGGCTAAGAGATCAAGAGATCAATTGTTGTGTCTATGGGGTGCCCCCCTCCTCCGTATATAAAGGGTGGGAGGAGGAGGGGGCCGGCCAAGGGGAGGAGGTGCGCCCAAGGGGGGCAATCCTACTCCAAGTAGGTTTTGCCCCCCCCCTTTCCTATTCCAACTAGGAGAAGGGGGAAGGAGGAGGTGGAGAGAAGGAAGGAGAGGGGGCCGCGCCCCCCCTTCCCTTTCCCAATTCGGATTGGGGCAAGGGGGGCCGAGCGCCACCCCTTGGCCTCCCTCTCTCCTTTCCACTAAGGCCCATCAGGCCCAATAGCTTCCCGGGGGGGGGGGGGGGGGGCGGTCCGGTAACCCCCGGTACTCCGATAAATGTCCGAAACCTTTCGGAACCTTTCCGGTGTCCAAACATAGTCATCCAATATATTGATCTTTACGTCTCGACCATTTCAAGACTCCTCGTCTTGTCCATGATCACATCCGAGACTCCGAACAACCTTCGGTACATCAAAACACATAAACTCATAATATAACTGTCATCGAAACTTTAAGCGTGCGGACCCTACGGGTTCGAGAACTATGTAGACATGACCGAGACACGTCTCCGGCCAATAACCAATAGCGGAACCTGGATGCTAATATTGGCTCCCACATATTCTACAAAGATCTTTATCGGTCAAACCGCATAACAACATACGTTGTTCCCTTTGTCATCGGTATGTTACTTGCCCGAGATTCGATCGTCGGTATCTCAATACCTAGTTCAATCTCGTTGTCGGCAAGTCTCTTTACTCGTTCCGTAATACATCATCCCACAACTAACTCATTAGTTGCAATGCTTGCAAGGCTTATAGTGATGTGCTGTAACACCCCCGGTGGTTAACTACAGTAATCACCCTTGATTATGCCATGTCATCATGATCAACAGTGCTTAATCAACATTAGTATAATATCTCTTTTCAAATTCAAACTCAATTGGAAATTCAAACTGAAAGTAGAAAATAAAAGTTATCCAACATAAAACTAAAATGTGCAGCATGTTGCAAATATTCCCAAAGCTTTTATAAAATTGATTGCAACTTTTATTGGAATTGTAAAAGGACTCAAACAGCAAGGAACAGCAGCAAAATAGCACTATTTAATCCTTTTTCAATTTAAATAAAATCCAAACAAAAAGATATGGACCCCAAACCAATTTCTAGCAGTGACTAATAATGCACCATATTTATTTGGGCTAGTTTCATATTTTACAAAAGTATTTTGAAATCAAAACAAAAGCCAAAACAGAAACTAAAAAGAGAAAACATAAAGAAAAGAAGTAAAGAAAATAAAAAAAAAACAGCAAAACCCCCCTTACCCCACTGGGCCTTTTGCCCGTCGGCTCCGTCGACCAGGCCGGCCCAGCCGGCCATCCCTCACTCCCCTTATCCCCACCCCGACGGAAACCCTAGAGCCCAACCCCCACTCCCCTCGATCCCACGCCGCTTCTCTTCCTCCTCCCATCTGGATCGAGGGGGAACGCCCCCGCCGCCACCGGAGCTCCCGTGCCGTCGCCCTTGCTCCCACCCCCGCCTCTCCATCGCCGCTGCGCCTCGACGCCACCTCGCCAGTGCCGCCCTTCCGCCGGGCCTCCTCGTCCCGTCGCTCGACCCCGACTCCACCCTGACCCCGACGCCCGATCCCGCGCTGCCCCGGCCTCGTCGATCGCCGACGCTGCCCGGAGGCCGCCCCTCCCTCACCGGACCTCGTCGGACGCCGCCGTCGCTCGGCGCCCCCTCGCAGGAACCACGACGCCGCCAACCGACGCCACGCCGTTGCCAGACCGTCCCCCCCTCGCCGGATCGTCCCCGTCCCCCTCCACGCCGGCTTCTACGAGCCTCGCCGACCCGTGCATCTACACCGGGGGTGAGAACCCGCGTCGCGCACGCCTTTTCCCCGCTCTGCTCCCGCTCGGCGCCCGGCGCCCGCCTCCCGCGCGCGCGCGCACGCGCAACCCTGCCTCGCCTCGCTGACCGCGCCACGCTCGCGCGCGCGCCGCCCTGCTCGCCGTTTCTGCCTCTGCGCCCCGCGCCGCTCCGGCCAGCCTCTCGCCGTGACAGCGCCTGCCGCCTCCTCCGGCCACGGTTGCGCGCGCCTCGCCGCGCCCCCTGGTGGCCTCGGGCACGCACACGTGCGCCCGCACCCGCGCCCCGCTCGCCTCGCCGGCTCCCTGAGCCCGCGCGCGCCTTCGGCCGCCCGGACACGTCCGGCGCCCGAATGGGTGCGCAGCGGACACGTCCGTCGGCCCACTGACGTAGGGGCCCCGCCTCTCTGGCCCTATGACGAACGGGGCCCAGCCCCTAAAAACGAGTTAAAAAAATAAAATACATAAATAAAAATAATTAATTAATTAATTCTGTTTAATTAAAGTAAATGATTAATTAGTTAATTAATTAATTAGACTAATTAATTAGTTAACTTAACTAACCCTAATGACTGCTGACATCAGCATGATGTCATGCTGATGTCATCAGTTACTATTTCGGATAATTCTAATTTAAATAATTAAATAAATTACAGAAATGAATAAAAACTTTAGAAAATCATATCTTTTAAACCGTAACTCCGATGAAAATACTTTCTACATGAAAGTTGTTCAGAACGACGAGACGAATCCGAATACGCGATCCGTTCGTCCGCCACATGTCTCTAACTATCAAAACATGCAACCGTTCCCCTCTGGTCATCTGTCTAACAAATGTCCGGAACCGGGAAAACATTCCCGGATGGATTCCTCCTTCCTCGGTGACGTGCAACCATACGTTAGGACACACCCGGCACTGCGTATTGTCATGTCATACTTTGTGTAGCACTTGCTTGCTTAATATTTATACTGTTTCCTCCCCCTCTTCTCTCTCGATAGCCCCCGACCCCGACGTCGTCCCCGAGACCGACGCAGCTCCGGATCCCGAAGACACCATAGACGACCTTGCGCTTGCCGCCGAGCAACCAGGCAAGCCCCCCCCCCTTTGAGCATACCGATATCGCCCATTCTATTTCTCATGCTTGCATTAGAATTGCTGCTGCTGCTGCTGCTTTACCTATTCTGATGCATAGCCTGTTCATTGTAACCTGCTGTTGATAATTACCTACATATCCTAAACTGTTTAGTCTAGGCTGGGTAGAGACCTATCAGTGACCCCACTTATCCCGACTGCCGCGCTGGATTGTCAGAAGACCCGATCAACGGGATTGAAGACCAGGACCCGACACCGCACATCACCCCCCCCCCTTAGTTGTAACGACACTGCAGCGTTACTATCGAGTGCCGAGGGTGAAACCTCTTGTAGCACTTCTGATGTTAACTCTGTAGAGTAGCTATTCGGTCGTGGTCATCGAGGGTGATTCCTCCTTCACCGCTTCCGATAACGACGCTGTCGTACAACACCTCAAGTGTGGACCCAGTGAGGGTGATTCCTCCGAGTTCACCTTGACGGATACATCGAGTGGGAATTCAATGAGGGTGATACCTCGGATTCCCTGATGTTATGGACACACGGATACTTGGACTTTACAATGTTACTTGGAAAGGCGGGTCGACCCTGAGGGGTACCCGCGTGTGATGTGAAGGCGGGTTGCCAGTGTGGTGCCCGAGTGGTGAATACGAGGCGCGGCCGGGCATTCTTAACCCTTGCCGCAAGTCCTCGAGACGGGGCGACGGGGTCATATCTTTCGTGAGTCTCTGCTCGTTTCCGCAAGCCCTAGTCCATTAACGATTTGGATATTTGATCCGAGCAGGCCTCTGGTCTGATAGCACTAACCATCACGTGGGCATAGTATGGGCGTTCTGCATCGTAGCATCAGCCGAAAGCTCTGTCAGACGTCTAGTTCAGCCTTGCGGCCGGGACGGACCGGCGCCCCCCTGGTGCCTGGCTTCCCCCTGCACGCAACGACTCGGAGTGCACAGGGCGATGGCCCAAGACCTCTGAGCGCTTAGGATGTAGACCGACGGGGACCTCTCTGCTGAGCTGTAGGTAGGGTTGCGATGTGTCGTTTGGCCGAGGCCGGGCATGACCCAGGAAAGTGTGTCCGGCCGAAGTTAATCGAGCGTGTTGGGTAAGTTGGTGCACCCCTGCAGGGAAGAACACTTCTATCGATAGCCGGTCCTACGGTAAAGGACACTCGGAGTTGTATCCCGATCGATTCAACTAGAACTGGACCCTTGAGACGTTAACAGGTTGATGACTGTATTGGCTCTGGGATTGCTTTCTCACAGGGAGTCGAGAAAGGATCTCAGGACGAGGTTTGATGACTTTATGGCTCTGGGATTGCTTTCTCGCAGGGAGTCGAGAAAGGATCTCTGGGTGAGGTTGATATTATTACTGCTACATTATATGGTATTGTTCTACTCTCTTCTACTGCTGCAAGACCGCTGAAGATGCTAGTCTTCGATAGGACTAGGCCTTCTCTCTATTCTGGCATTTCTGCAGCCCAGTCCACATATACAGCCTCCCCTTGAAAATGTTGCATATGTAGTGTAGATCCTTGCTTGCTGAGTACTTCTGAGTAATCACGGTTGCTTTGTTTTCCTTTTTCTCCCCATATCAGTTTGTCGTAACAAGATGACGGAGCCCCTGAGACAGCTATCCTCGCCGACGATCGCTACTACTACCCAGAGGATGGATACTACTATGAGTTGACTGACGACCAGGAGTAGGATCGGAGGGTCCCAGGCAGGAGGACTTCGCCTTTCGATTGTAGTGTTTTATTTTGCCCCGCCTTTCTAAAGGCCTTTCTGTTTCTATTTCATATCTGTACTCAGATATCTGATGCTTCCGCTGACGCTTGTTCGCAAGCTTATGTATTCGAGCCCTCGAGGCCCCTGGCTTGTAATATAAAGCTTGTATGACTTTATTTATGTTTTAGAGTTGTGTTGTGATATCTTCCCGTGAGTCCTTAGGCTTGATCGTGTGCATTTGCGTGTATGATTAGTGCACGATTGGGCCGGGGGCGTCACAAGTTGGTATCAGAGCCGACTGACTGTAGGAACCCCCCTTTTCCAACTCCTTGGCCGAAGTTGAGTCTAGTAACCGAAAACTATTTTACTAACTTGGCTGTGTGGCTTACGGGCCCACGTCGCCAATTGGGAGGTATTAGTATCTTTTATTCCTCATCTTTACTCTGGGACTCTGACCTCTCTTCCTTTCGGGTTAACTAAAGTTTACTAACGCCGACACTTAGGATCTCGTAATTCTCGTCCACCCAGAGAGCTGGATATATGTGCGATTTCCCTGACATTGATCTGATTAGTCTGATAATCATTTTCCTTTCCATTGTTTTGTTTAACCTTTCTCTCCGAGATCGGTTATACTTCTCCTTGTCTTTTGACAATCATGAGTTTCCTCTGTTTCAGATGGATCGTTTGTTTCCACCACACCCTGCGACGCAGCTACCAGCTGTTCGAGCAGGGATACATCCAGAGTACATTCTTTATCCACTGGGGCAGATGTCAATCCGTTACAATACCCCAGTACTGTCTCCTCCAGATACCCGCAAAGACTTTGTGATTTATTGTGATGCATCCCGTGAAGGATTAGGCTGTGTCCTAATGCAAGAGCGTAAAGTGATTGCTTATGGCTCTCGTCAGTTGCGCCCACATGAAGAGAGTTATCCGGTACATGATCTAGAACTAGCTGCTGTCATCTATGCACTGCAGTTGTGGCGACATTACCTCCTCGGTAATCGTTGCGAGATCTACACGGATCATAAAAGTTTGAAGTACTTGTTCACTCAGCCATCTCTGAATCTCCGTCAGCAAAGATGGATGGAGACCATTGTGGACTATGATTTGGGTATTTCTTATACCCCTGGCAAGGCTAATGTAATGGCTGATGCGTTGAGCCGCAAATCCTATTGCTGCGAACTTGAGGTTCAGCTACAGCAACCCCTTCTATATGAAGAGCTTCGAAAGCTAAATATCGAGATAGTTCCTCAAGGATACTTAAAAACCTTGGTTGTTGAACCAGACCTTGAGAAAGCTGTTAAGAGTGCACAAGCTAAAGATGCTGAAGTTGATCTGATGAAGAAAAGTCTTCACCTTGAAAAGTACAGGGATTTCTCGCTGTCTGAAGATGGAACCTTGTATTTTAGAAACCGCATTGTAGTACCTCGCTTTGAGCTTATGACTGACAAGGTTATGAAGGAGGCACATGATACACCGCTGTCTATTCATCCGGGTAGCACAAAGATGTATCGTGATCTCCGTCAAAGGTACTGGTGGTCTAAAATGAAGCAGGACATTGCTCGTTATGTTGCTGAATGTGATGTGTGTCGACGCGTTAAAGCAGAACATCAGAAGCCTGCTGGAATTCTGCAACCGTTGCCTATTCCTCTATGGAAATGGGATAAGGTTCAGATGGATTTCATTACAGGACTTCCCAGGTCACAGAAGGGTCACGATGCTATTCTTGTCGTCGTCGACCAACTCTCCAAAGTTGCACACTTTCTGCCTGTCAAGGAGACGATCACTGCTAGTCAGTTAGCAGAATTATATATCTCCAGAATTGTTTCACTCCACGGTATTCCGAAAGAGATCAGTTCAGACCGTGGCAGCATATTCACTGGTCATTTCTGGGAAAGTTTCCAAAAGGCTATGGGAACTCATATTACTTGGAGTTCAGCTTATCATCCTCAGTCCCAAGGCCAAGTCGAGCGAGTCAATCAAGTGCTTGAAGACATGCTGCGAGCTTGTGTTATTTCATTCGGCAAGAAGTGGGAAGAATCTCTTCCATATGCCGAGTTCTCCTATAACAACAGCTATCAAGCCAGCTTGAAAATGGCCCCCTTTGAAGTTCTCTATGGACGTAAATGTCGAACCCCTCTGAATTGGTCAGAAACTGGGGAACGACCTCTTGTTGGACCGGACATTATTCAACACGCCGAAGAACAAGTCCGTATTGTCCGAGAAAACCTCAAAGCGGCTCAGGACCGCCAGAAGAGCAACTATGATCGCAAACGCTGGGGTCTGACTTATCAACCTGGTGATCAAGCTTATCTACGTGTCACTCCTATGAAGGGCACTCACCGTTTTGGAATCAAGGGCAAGCTAGCTCCACGCTACATTGGTCCTTTCCGCATTATTGCTAGACGTGGTCAGGTGGCATATAGTATTCTATGTGTCGCAACTTCGTAAATGCTTCAAGGAATCTCCGCACCGAGCTGTGGATCACGAAATGCTCGAATTGCATGATGATCTATCATATAAGGAGCATCCGATCCGCATTCTCGATGAAGCTGAACGTCGGACCCGTCAGAAGGTTACCAAGTTCCTCAAAGTTCAGTGGTCAAATCATACTGAAGATGAAGCCACTTGGGAACGCGAGGATAATCTTCGTGCGGAATACCCCGAAATTTTTCCTTCTACTTCTTAATTCTCGGGACGAGAATTCTTGTTAGTAGAGGAGATTTGTAACACCCCCGGTGGTTAACTACAGTAATCACCCTTGATTATGCCATGTCATCATGATCAACAGTGCTTAATCAACATTAGTATCATATCTCTTTTCAAATTCAAACTCAATTGGAAATTCAAACTGAAAGTAGAAAATAAAAGTTATCCAACATAAAAACTAAAATGTGCAGCATGTTGCAAATATTCCCAAAGCTTTTATAAAATTGATTGCAACTTTTATTGGAATTGTAAAAGGACTCAAACAGCAAGGAACAGCAGCAAAATAGCACTATTTAATCCTTTTTCAATTTAAATAAAATCCAAACAAAAAGATATGGACCCCAAACCAATTTCTAGCAGTGACTAATAATGCACCATATTTATTTGGGCTAGTTTCATATTTTACAAAAGTATTTTGAAATCAAAACAAAAGCCAAAACAGAAACTAAAAAGAGAAAACATAAAAGAAAAGAAGTAAAAGAAAATAAATAAAAAAAACAGCAAAACCCCCCTTACCCCACTGGGCCTTTTGGCCCAGTCGGCTCCGTCGACCAGGCCGGCCCAGCCGGCCACCCCTCACTCCCCTTATCCCCACCCCGACGGAAACCCTAGAGCCCAACCCCCACTCCCCTCGATCCCACGCCGCTCTCTTCCTCCTCCCATCTGGATCGAGGGGGAACGCCCCCGCCGCCACCGGAGCTCCCGCGCCGTCGCCCGTGGCTCCCCGCCTCTCCATCGCCGCTGCGCCTCGACGCCACCTCGCCAGTGCCGCCCTTCCGCCGGGCCTCCTCGTCCCGTCGCTCGACCCCGACTCCACCCTGACCCCGACGCCCGATCCCGCGCTGCCCCGGCCTCGTCGATCGCCGACGCTGCCCGGAGGCCGCCCCTCCCTCACCGGACCTCGTCGGACGCCGCCGTCGCTCGGCGCCCCCTCGCAGGAACCACGACGCCGCCAACCGACGCCACGCCGTTGCCAGACCGTCCCCCCCTCGCCGGATCGTCCCCGTCCCCCTCCACGCCGGCTTCTACGAGCCTCGCCGACCCGTGCATCTACACCGGGGGTGAGAACCCGCGTCGCGCACGCCTTTTCCCCGCTCTGCTCCCGCTCGGCGCCCGGCGCCCGCCTCCCGCGCGCGCGCGCACGCGCAACCCTGCCTCGCCTCGCTGACCGCGCCACGCTCGCGAGCGCGCCGCCCTGCTCGCCGTTTCTGCCTCTGCGCCCCGCGCCGCTCCGGCCAGCCTCTCGCCGTGACAGCGCCTGCCGCCTCCTCCGGCCACGGTTGCGCGCGCCTCGCCGCGCCCCCTGGTGGCCTCGGGCACGCGCACGCGCGCCCGCACCCGCGCCCCGCTCGCCTCGCCGGCTCCCTGAGCCCGCGCGCGCCTTCGGCCGCCCGGACACGTCCGGCGCCCGAATGGGTGCGCAGCGGACACGTCCGTCGGCCCACTGACGTAGGGGCCCCGCCTCTCTGGCCCTATGACGAACGGGGCCCAGCCCCTAAAAACGAGTTAAAAAAATAAAATATATAGATAAAAATAATTAATTAATTAATTCTGTTTAATTAAAGTAAATGATTAATTAGTTAATTAATTAATTAGACTAATTAATTAGTTAACTTAACTAACCCTAATGACTGCTGACATCAGCATGATGTCATGCTGATGTCACCAGTTACTATTTCGGATAATTCTAATTTAAATAATTAAATAAATTACAGAAATGAATAAAAACTTTAGAAAATCATATCTTTTAAACCGTAACTCCGATGAAAATACTTTCTACATGAAAGTTGTTCAGAACAACGAGACGAATCCGAATACGCGATCCGTTCGTCCGCCACATGTCTCTAACTATCAAAACATGCAACCGTTCCCCTCCGGTCATCTGTCTAACAAATGTCCGGAACCGGGAAAACATTCCCGGATGGATTCCTCCTTCCTCGGTGACGTGCAACCATACGTTAGGACACACCCGGCACTGCGTATTGTCATGTCATACTTTGTGTAGCACTTGCTTGCTTAATATTTATACTGTTTCCTCCCCCTCTTCTCTCTCGATAGCCCCCGACCCCGACGTCGTCCCCGAGACCGACGCAGCTCAGGATCCCGAAGACACCATAGACGACCTTGCCCTTGCCGCCGAGCAACCAGGCAAGCCCCCCCCTTTGAGCATACCGATATCGCCCATTCTATTTCTCATGCTTGCATTAGAATTGCTGCTGCTGCTGCTGCTTTACCTATTCTGATGCATAGCCTGTTCATTGTAACCTGCTGTTGATAATTACCTACATATCCTAAACTGTTTAGTCTAGGCTGGGTAGAGACCTATCAGTGACCCCACTTATCCCGACTGCCGCGCTGGATCGTCAGAAGACCCGATCAACGGGATTGAAGACCAGGACCCGACACCGCACATCACCCCCCCCCGCCTTAGTTGTAACGACACTGCAGCGTTACTATCGAGTGCCGAGGGTGAAACCTCTTGTAGCACTTCTGATGTTAACTCTGTAGAGTAGCTATTCGGTCGTGGTCATCGAGGGTGATTCCTCCTTCACCGCTTCCGATAACGACGCTGTCGTACAACACCTCAAGTGTGGACCCAGTGAGGGTGATTCCTCCGAGTTCACCTTGACGGATACATCGAGTGGGAATTCAATGAGGGTGATACCTCGGATTCCCTGATGTTATGGACACACGGATACTTGGACTTTACAATGTTACTTGGAAAGGCGGGTCGACCCTGAGGGGTACCCGCGTGTGATGTGAAGGCGGGTTGCCAGTGTGGTGCCCGAGTGGTGAATACGAGGCGCGGCCGGGCATTCTTAACCCTTGCCGCAAGTCCTCGAGACGGGGCGACGGGGTCACATCTTTCGTGAGTCTCTGCTCGTTTCCGCAAGCCCTAGTCCATTAACGATTTGGATATTTGATCCGAGCAGGCCTCTGGTCTGATAGCACTAACCATCACGTGGGCATAGTATGGGCGTTCTGCATCGTAGGATCAGCCGAAAGCTCTGTCAGACGTCTAGTTCAGCCTTGCGGCCGGGACGGACCGGCGCCCCCCTGGTGCCTGGCTTCCCCCTGCACGCAACGACTCGGAGTGCACAGGGCGATGGCCCAAGACCTCTGAGCGCTTAGGATGTAGACCGACGGGGACTTCTCTGCTGAGCTGTAGGTAGGGTTGCGATGTGTCGTTTGGCCGAGGCCGGGCATGACCCAGGAAAGTGTGTCCGGCCGAAGTTAATCGAGCGTGTTGGGTAAGTTGGTGCACCCCTGCAGGGAAGAACACTTCTATCGATAGCCGGTCCTACGGTAAAGGACACTCGGAGTTGTATCCCGATCGATACAACTAGAACTGGACCCTTGAGACGTTAACAGGTTGATGACTGTATTGGCTCTGGGATTGCTTTCTCACAGGGAGTCGAGAAAGGATCTCAGGACGAGGTTTGATGACTTTATGGCTCTGGGATTGCTTTCTCGCAGGGAGTCGAGAAAGGATCTCTGGGTGAGGTTGATATTATTACTGCTACATTATATGGTATTTTTCTACTCTCTTCTACTGCTGCAAGACCGCTGAAGATGCTAGTCTTCGATAGGACTAGGCCTTCTCTCTATTCTGGCATTTCTGCAGCCCAGTCCACATATACAGCCTCCCCTTGAAAATGTTGCATATATAGTGTAGATCCTTGCTTGCTGAGTACTTCTGAGTACTCACGGTTGCTTTGTTTTCCTTTTTCTCCCCATATCAGTTTGTCGTAACAAGATGACGGAGCCCCTGAGACAGCTATCCTCGCCGACGATCGCTACTACTACCCAGAGGATGGATACTACTATGAGTTGACTGACGACCAGGAGTAGGATCGGAGGGTCCCAGGCAGGAGGCCTTCGCCTTTCGATCGTAGTGTTTTATTTTGCCCCGCCTTTCTAAAGGCCTTTCTGTTTCTATTTCATATCTGTACTCAGATATCTGATGCTTCCGCTGACGCTTGTTCGCAAGCTTATGTATTCGAGCCCTCGAGGCCCCTGGCTTGTAATATAAAGCTTGTATGACTTTATTTATGTTTTAGAGTTGTGTTGTGATATCTTCCCGTGAGTCCTTAGGCTTGATCGTGTGCATTTGCGTGTATGATTAGTGCACGATCGGGCCGGGGGCGTCACATGTGCATTACCGAGTGGGCCCAGAGATACCTCTCTGACAATCGGAGTGACAAATCCTAATCTCGAAATACGCCAACCCAACAAGTACCTTCGGAGACACCTGTAGAGCACCTTTATAATCACCCAGTTACGTTGTGACGTTTGGTAGCACACAAAGTGGTCCTCCGGTAAACGGGAGTTGCATAATCTCATAGTCATAGGAACATGTATAAGTCATGAAGAAAGCAATAGCAGAATACTAAATGATCGTGTGCTAAGCTAACGGAATGGGTCAAGTCAATCACATCATTCTCCTAATGATGTGATCCCGTTAATCAAATGACAACTCATGTCAATGGCTAGGAAACATAACCATCTTTGATCAATGAGCTAGTCAAGTAGAGGCATACTAGTGACACTCTGTTTGTCTATGTATTCACACAAGTATTATGTTTCCAGTTAATACAATTCTAGCATGAATAATAAACATTTATCATGATATAAGGAAATAAATAATAACTTTATTATTGCCTCTAGGGCATATTTCCTTCAGCCTAGATGTAAACGTTCAGGCATTGATAGGTCTTCCATGTTTGTCACATCTTCTTCTTCTTCTTCCTCATTGTCATTGTCTACTTCCATGCGTCAGGGCCCTTGCATCGAGTCGATGTTGAAACGGCCTCTGGGCCGATGTTCTTCTTGGTAGAATTCTCCATCACATGTGTCGGGGTCCATGTGAGGTTGACAATCCTATTCATTCGGGGAAGGATGTTTACCATGGGGTGGCACCTCGTACACGACATCCCAACCCTTAAGGTACTTCTTTTGGCATGGGTACTTGAGATAAAAAACTTATGTCGCCTGTTGAGCCACAATATAGACACCTTCGCATTCTAATTTGCTATTTTGTCGAATTTTGACTAGCCCAATATCATCTCTCTGCCTAACCTTCTCCGGATTGAACCAATGGCATTTGAAGACAATGACTTTCGGAGGATTTGCCCCTAAGAAATGGAGTTCATATATTTCTTCAAGTCTTCCATAATACTCAACTCCATTGCAAATAGCTGACACTTCGGTGTTTGTTGATTTTAGAATGGCCCGACGTTTCTTGTTCTCATGTGTGCGAAAGCGATACCCATTGATGTCGTATTTATCGAACGTACCGACCTTAAAGTCAAACCCGTTAGCAACTTGTTTCAACTCTTTGTCCAATATAGACGTACCCTACAAGTTTCAGAGGGGAGGATTGGTGTATTCGTCACATGTAACACCAACTTCAAGTCTTCCATAATAAGAAGTATACCTTTGCTTCAAATCAGGAAATGAAACCATAATTGCCATCTCCTTTGCCATTAAGAAGCTCATACTCTTCGACTGATTTAGGTTTGACCCCTCCATTCGAGAATTGGGCAACGAATTCACTGACCAGTGAGAAATGAGCAGAGTTGGATACAAACATATGAGTAGATGTTACATAATGTACCAAGCACTTACTCAATGTACGTCCGCACTTCTTTTTGGTTGGTGAGGATATACAACATAGGCAAGCTCCACTCTTCAGGATCCAATTTCTTTGAACCAGAAGCACCCGCAGGTCTGATTTTCCCTTCGAAGAGGCTGAGCTTGGATTCATGTCTGAGGTCACCAGTATTGTAACGAGACTTTGCATTATGCAAGCTAGGAATATTGGCCTCATAGCGTGATGTCGTTAAGTTTGACATCTCCTCCGCCAAGAATGCCTCGGATGTGGATGCTTCAATTCAACATTTATTTTTATATTTAGCTCAAAGAGTCTTTTGCATTCTCTCAAGTCCATAGCACCAATGGTTCTGCATAGGGCCACCCAGTCTTGCCTCAGATGGGAGGTGTAAAATCATATGTTCCATCGGATTTAAGAAGCCCGGTGGAAAGATCTTCTCTAGCTTGCAGAGCAACTATGGTGCCCGTTTTTCCATGTCATCTACCATCATAGGAGATAGTTCCTTAGCACAAAGAACATGGAAGAAATAGCTAAGCTATGTCTGTACTTCCCAATCTTCCTCAGGGATATAGCCTCGAATCATCACCGGCATTAATCGCTTAAGCCATATGTGCCAATCATGACTCTTCAGCCTGTAGAGACACAATTTATCAAGATTCACGGCCCTCATTAGATTCGCTACATACCCATTAGGGAACAACAAAGTTTTGAACCACATGAGTATCTCCTTCTTTTGTTCCCTTGTAAGAACAAACCTGGCCCTTGGCTCCTCCATTTTTTCTTGCCCTTGGGTTGCCGCAAGTTTTGTTTGGGTCTATCACATAGCTTCATTACATCAAGTCTAGTCTTAGTATTATCATTCATCTTCCTAGGAATGTTGAACAATGTGCCAAAAATGGCCTCGGTGATATTCTTTTTAGTGTGCATTACATCAATGTTATGTGGAAGCTTGAGCTGGTGGAAGTAGGGGAGATCCCAGAAGCATGGCTTGTGAGTCCATTCGTGTTCTTCATTATACCCCAAAAAATACCCTGGATGTTTGGGATCGGGTTGGAGAGTGTTTAGTTGATCATGAATCTGTTCACCTGTCATCTCAGGTGGTGCTGAGTGTTCGACAACATCACCTTTCATGAAGTTCTTCTTGTCTTGTCTAAATGGGTGATCAGGATGCAAATGTTGTCTATGAAAATCAGAGCAAGAATACTTGCCACCATGCCGCAGCCAACGGCACTAAAGACCCGCCTTGCATCTTCGGCATGGGAACCTTCCATTCACAGACCACGCCATGAAAAGTGAAAACACCGGTAGGTCATACAATGAGTACTGGTACCAAACATGCATTATAATTTTTTTTTGCTAGCAGCGTGGTATGTCCGTATCCCATTCACCCAAGCTCCTTTAAAGTCATCCATCAGTGGCTGCATGTGCACATTTATATTCTTCCACGGTTACTTGGGCCCTAGAATTATCAACGACGGGAATATGTGCTTGCGTTGCATTAGGACGCCGAGGGGGGGAGGTTGAGGGGAACAAAAAACAAGGGCCAACAACTGTATGTCTTTGACACCATACCAAATGGATTGAACCCATGGAGTCTGATGGCGACTCGTACATTCTTTGCCTCTTTTGCATTTTGATGATGTATTTGATCAAAACTCATCCATGGTTGGCCACAAGATGGATGTATCATCATCGGTCTCCCATGATCATCCTTGTCGCGTCTTATCCCATCTTTGTGCCATGACATCTATTTGGCCGTCTCTTCATTCATGTAAAGCCGTTGAATTCTTGGTAGGATTGCAAGATACCAAAGAACATTTGTGGGGATTTTACTCTGCTTCTTCTCACCATCACCAAGGTCTTTCTCAACATACCTAGGGGAACCGCACTTGGCATAGTATTTCTTGTCCGTTTGGACAAGCATGTATCTGCTCATAGGGCATCACTACTAGGAAATACCTTATAGGTAGATGCTCAGCAGTAGCGCCGGTTAAGGCCCCCCCGCTACTGTTAAGTAGTTGCAGTGTGGGTCACAAAACCACGCTACAGGTATAGGCTAGTAGTAGCGCGGGTGCATGCACGCACCCCCCGCTGCTGCTAAGTGGGCTCCACGATACCCCACAGGTCAAGCCATAGTAGCAGCGCCTGGTATCAAGCCCACACTATAACTAAACTGATAGCAATAGCACGCGTTCTATACCCCTCGCTGCTATTACGGTTAAACGGGGCCAACAGGTGGGCCCCACTTAGCAGGAGCATGAGTTATAAGGCCCACGCTATAGCTACTGCGGTTAGCAGTAGCGTGGGCCCGTGCCCCATGCTGCTGCTAAGCCAGCCTTATCCACCATCCGCCTTACTCTCCCTCTACGCACTCGCTCTTCCTTTCTCATCGTCGCGGCCGTCCTCCTCCCGCCGTCGCCGCATTGCCGCAGTCCCTGGCCTCGGTAAGCCTCTCCCTCCCTCCTCCCTCCTTCAGCCACTGTCCCACCTCCCTCCTCCTTCCTCCACCCTCCTCCAGCCGCCCCTCCTCCCACCTTCTCCCCTCCTCCTCTCACCGTCGCCCCTCCTCCTCCTCTCAGCCGCTTTCCCCATCCCTCCTCCTTCCTCACCCCTCCAGCCGTCCCTCCTGTTCCCTCCTTCTCCCTCCTTCCTCCTCCATCCGTCGCCCCTCCTCCTCTCCTCCCCCTTCGCCCTCCTCCAGCTGCCCTCCTCCCCCTCCTCACAACCCCTTTCCTCCCTCCTCCCTCCTTTTCCCTCCGCCCTCCTCCAGCTGCTCCTCCTCCTCCCTTCTCCCTCCTCCCTCCTCCTCCCTCTTCCATCCACAACCCCTCCTCCTTACTACATTTTGATTTAGTAGGGTAGCTGATAGTTTCTAGTTGATATGTAACACTTTGATTTAGTTAATAGTTTCTAGTTGATAGTTTCTAGTTGATATATAACATTTTGATTTAGTATGTCTAACTGAATTAGTAAAAATTTAGACAGAGTTAATAGTTTCTAGTTGATATATAACACTTTGATTTAGGATAGCTTCTAGGGTTTAGTTGATAGTTTCTAGTTAACTGAACTAGTAAAAATTTAGATAGAGTTAAAATTTATTATAGCTTCAGTTCAAATTTTAGTTGGTAGAAAAAGGTATTGGACATTTTGCTGATGTTGTAGGCAGAAAAGTGAATTCCTACATGAGTCTGAACTACATCATGTGAACTTTCATGCCATGCCCATTTATGCTATGTGCATGATAATGTTTCCGTTTATATATACCTTAGTTTTTCACTAAGTCCTAAAATCAAGATGATAATGTTTCTATTTATATTTTGTTTCCGCAAAAATCAAGTATTTGCCCCTGCCTCGTCCCCGTCGTCGTCCCCATCACCAACCCCCTCCGACCTCGAGGTGAGACCAGCCAAATCCCCATGTCGTTGATGTCGACTATGATGTGTTGTCAATGTCGATGATGAACATGCATAGAGAAAAATGTCCCCATGTTGAGGAATTTCTGTATTTGTTCTTTCTATTAAAATGCAAGTGCTAATCCCCATGTCATTGATGTTGATGATGATGTGTTCTGAATGTCGATGATGAACATGCAGAGCTTGTTTCTTGGTGTTATTGTTTGTAGGGGACAAATCCGAGTGGTCTATGTTTTGCCAGAATGTTGGTTCATTTCTGTTGTGGCAAATTTCAGGCGCTTGATATGTCCTATTTTAGCAAAGGTCATGCCAAAATTTTCCATGAATTTTGGCATGACTTGTGCTAGAAAGTAGGACATGTCGAGCGCCAGGGATTAGCTAGAACGGGAATTAAACGACATTCCGGCAAAACATAGGCCATTTTTTATGTCATTACTCGATATATGTAATGTTAATTGACTGACGCTTAGAGTTGACTTTCAGTCTGTCAGGGCTCCTTGTGTGACTTTCAGTCTGTTCTTCAAGGAAGGATCTCGACTGTTGTCGTGGGGGTTGTTTCCTCCTCTTCTTCTTGTGATATACCTTGGTAATGCATGAGAGAATGGAGGGAACTGACCATCACTGACAGTCAAAATATCAGTGAGGGAGTGTCCCCTATATACGGTCAAAATATAAGAGAGGAAGAATCCTGACTGTTGTCATGGGGGTCGCTTCTCCTTCTTTCCCGTGTGCTAGACATTTTGGTGTAATGCACTTGGGAAACAAGGGAGGAGCAACCATCACCAATGGTCACAATCTCAGAGAGGGAGTGCCCACCATATACACCACAAGAGATGAGAGTTTTTCAAGGAAGACTCGACAGACCAAAAGCCAACCCGTGCTGAATAGTGATCTGTCTGTTGAGTTCCTGGTATTTGCCATCGATTTTTAATCTTTGAATTATGAACACAGGAAATGTCTGACGACGATAGGATCCCCGAGTGTGATTACTACACCGATGACGGGGGTATGTGCGGCAGGCCTCACCAGGATAATGAAAGGTGCTTCTCCCTCACGCTGAAGGAGGCCTTCGAATATTTTATGGTATGTAACGACGGCAAGTATTTTTTGTAATTAAGCATGATTTGTGATTTTTGCTTTAACGTGTAATTTCTATTTTTTACAATTATTCTCTAACTTAAATGAATAATCGTATTGCAATAAACATGATCAAATCATATTCATGCTCAACGCAAACACCAAATAACACTTATTTAGGTTCAACACAAATCCCGAAAGTATAGGGAGTGTTCGATGATGATCATATCAATCTTGGAATTCATTCCAACACACATCGTCACCTCGCCCTTAACTAGTTTCTGTTCATTCTGCAGCTCCCATTTCGAGTTACTACTCTTAGCAACTAAACTAGTATCAAATGCCGAGGGGTTGCTATAAACACTAGTAAAGTACACATCAATATCATGTATATCAAATATACCTTTGTTCACTTTGCCATCCTTCTTATCCGCCAAATACTTGGGGCAGTTCCGCTTCCAGTGACCAGTCCCTTTGCAGTAGAAGCACTTAGTCTCAGGCTTAGGTCCAGACTTGGGCTTCTTCACTTGAGCAGCAACTTGCTTGCCATTCTTCATGAAGTTCCCCTTCTTCCCTTTGCTCTTTCTCTTGAAACTAGTGGTCTTGTCAACCATCAACACTTGATGTTTTTCTAGATTTCTACCTTCGCCGATTTTAGCATCGCGAAGAGCTTGGGAATTGTTTTCGTCATCCCTTGCATATTATAGTTCATCATGAAGTTCTACTAACTTGGTGATGGTGACTAGAGAATTCTGTCAATCACTATTTTATCTGGAAGATTAACTCCCACTTGATTCAAGCGATTGTAGTACCCAGACAATCTGAGCACATGTTCACTGCTTGAGCTATTCTCCTCCATCTTTTGGCTATAGAACTTGTTGGAGACTTCATATCTCTCAACTCAGGTATTTGCTTGAAATATTAACTTCAACTCCTGGAACATCTCATATGGTCCATGACGTTCAAAATGTCTTTGATGTCCCGATTCTAAGCCGTTAAGCATGGTGCACTAAACTATCAAGTAGTCATCATATTGAGCTAGCCAAACGTTCATAACGTCTGCATCTGCTCCTGCAATAGGTCTGTCACCTAGTGGTGCATCAAGGACATAATTCTTCTATGCAGCAATGAGGATAATCCTCCGCATCATTGCTACTAACATCTTTCAACTCAGTTTTCTCTAGGAACATATCAAAATAAAATAGGGGAGCTAAACGCGAGCTATTGATCTACACAGATATGCTAATACTACCAGGACTAAGTTCATGATAAATTAAAGTTCAATTAATCATATTACTTAAGAACTCCCACTTAGATAGACATCCCTCTAATCCTCTAAGTGATCACCTGATCCATATCAACTAAACCATGTCCGATCATAACGTGAGATGGAGTAGTTTCAATGGTGAACATCACTATGTTGATCATATCTACTATATGATTCACGCTCGACCTTTCGGTCTCAGTGTTCCGAGGCCATATCTGTTATATGCTAGGCTCGTCAAGTTTAACCTGAGTACTCCGCATGTGCAACTATTTTGCACCCGTTGTATTTGAACGTAGAGCCTATCACACCCGATCATCACGTGGTGTCTCAGCACGAAGAACTTTCGCAACGGTGCATACTCAGGGAGAACACTTATACCTTGATAATTTAGTGAGAGATCATCTTATAATGCTACCATCAATCAAAGCAAGATAAGATGCATAAAAGATAAACATCACATGTAATCAATATAAGTGATATGATATGGCCATCATCATCTTGTGCTTGTGATCTCCATCTCCGAAGCACCGTCATGATCACCATCGTCACCGGCGCGACACCTTGATCTCCATCGTAGCATTGTTGTCGTCTTGCCAATCTTATGCTTCTACGACTATCGCTACCGCTTAGTGATAAAGTAAAGCATTATAGGGCGATTGCATTGCATACAATAAAGCGACAACCATATGGCTCCTGCCAGTTGCCGATAACTCGGTTACAAAACATGATCATCTCATACAATAAAATTTAGCATCATGTCTTAACCATATCACATCACAACATGCCCTGCAAAAACAAGTTAGACGTCCTCTACTTTGTTGTTGCAAATTTTACGTGGCTGCTACGGGCTTAGCAAGAACCGTTCTTACCTACGCATCAAAACCACAACGATAGTTTGTCAAGTTGGTGTTGTTTTAACCTTCGCAAGGACCGGGCGTAGCCACACTCGGTTCTACTAAAGTTGGAGAAACTGACACCCGCCAGCCACCTATGTGCAAAGCACGTCGGTAGAACCAGTCTCGCGTAAGCGTACGCGTAATGTCGGTCCGGGCCGCTTCATCCAACAATACCGCCGAACCAAAGTATGACATGCTGGTAAGCAGTATGACTTGTATCGCCAACAACTCACTTGTGTTCTACTCGTGCATATGACATCTAAGCATAAAACCTGGCTCGGATGCCACTGTTGGGGAATGTAGTAATTTCAAAAAATTTCCTACGCACACACAGGATCATGGTGATGCAGAGCAACGAGAGGGAAGAGTGTGTCCACGTACCCTCGTAGACCGAAAGCGGAAGCGTTAGCACAACGTGGTTGATGTAGTCGTACGTCTTCACGATCCGACCGATCAAGTACCGAACGCACGGCACCTCCGAGTTCTGCACACGTTCAACTCGATGACGTCCCTCGAACTCCGATCCAGCCGAGCTTTGAGGGAGAGTTCCGTCAGCATGACGGCGTGGTGACGATGATGATGTTTGACCAACGCAGGGCTTCACCTAAGCACCGCAACGATATAATCGAGGTGGATTATGGTGGTGGGGGGCACCGCACACGGCTAAGAGATCAAGAGATCAATTGTTGTGTCTATGGGGTGCCCCCCTCCTCCGTATATAAAGGGTGGGAGGAGGAGGGGGCCGGCCAAGGGGAGGAGGTGCGCCCAAGGGGGGCAATCCTACTCCAAGTAGGTTTTGCCCCCCCCCCCCTTTCCTATTCCAACTAGGAGAAGGGGGAAGGAGGAGGTGGAGAGAAGGAAGGAGAGGGGGCCGCGCCCCCCCTTCCCTTTCCCAATTCGGATTGGGGCAAGGGGGGCCGCGCGCCACCCCTTGGCCTCCCTCTCTCCTTTCCACTAAGGCCCATAAGGCCCAATAGCTTCCCGGGGGGGGGGGGTCCGGTAACCCCCAGTACTCCGATAAATGTCCGAAACCTTTCGGAACCTTTCCGGTGTCCAAACATAGTCATCCAATATATTGATCTTTACGTCTCGACCATTTCAAGACTCCTCGTCTTGTCCATGATCACATCCGAGACTCCGAACAACCTTCGGTACATCAAAACACATAAACTCATAATATAACTGTCATCGAAACTTTAAGCGTGCGGACCCTACGGGTTCAAGAACTATGTAGACATGACCGAGACACGTCTCCGGCCAATAACCAATAGCGGAACCTGGATGCTAATATTGGCTCCCACATATTCTACAAAGATCTTTATCGGTCAAACCGCATAACAACATACGTTGTTCCCTTTGTCATCGGTATGTTACTTGCCCGAGATTCGATCGTCGGTATCTCATTACCTAGTTCAATCTCGTTGTCGGCAAGTCTCTTTACTCGTTCCGTAATACATCATCCCACAACTAACTCATTAGTTGCAATGCTTGCAAGGCTTATAGTGATGTGCATTACCGAGTGGGCCCAGAGATACCTCTCTGACAATCTTAGTGACAAATCCTAATCTCGAAATACGCCAACCCAACAAGTACCTTCGGAGACACCTGTAGAGCACCTTTATAATCACCCAGTTACGTTGTGACGTTTGGTAGCACACAAAGTGGTCCTTCGGTAAACGGGAGTTGCATAATCTCATAGTCATAGGAACATGTATAAGTCATGAAGAAAGCAATAGCAGAATACTAAATGATCGTGTGCTAAGCTAACGGAATGGGTCAAGTCAATCACATCATTCTCCTAATGATGTGATCCCGTTAATCAAATGACAACTCATGTCAATGGCTAGGAAACATAACCATCTTTGATCAATGAGCTAGTCAAGTAGAGGCATACTAGTGACACTCTGTTTGTCTATGTATTCACACAAGTATTATGTTTCCAGTTAATACAATTCTAGCATGAATAATAAACATTTATCATGATATAAGGAAATAAATAATAACTTTATTATTGCCTCTAAGGCATATTTCCTTCAGCCTAGATGTAAACGTTCAAGCATTGATAGGTCTTCCACGTTTGTCACATCTTCTTCTTCTTCTTCCTCATTGTCATTGTCTACTTCCATGCGTCAGGGCCCTTGCATCGAGTCGATGTTGAAACGGCCTCTGGGCCGATGTTCTTCTTGGTAGAATTCTCCATCACATGTGTCGGGGTCCATGTGAGGTTGACAATCCTATTCATTGGGGGAAGGATGTTTACCATGGGGTGGCACCTCGTACACGACATCCCAACCCTTAAGGTACTTCTTTTGGCATGGGTACTTGAGATAAAAAACTTATGTCGCCTGTTGAGCCACACTATAGACACCTTCGCATTCTAATTTGCTATTTTGTCGAATTTTGACTAGCCCAATATCATCTCTCTGCCTAACCTTCTCCGGATTGAACCAATGGCATTTGAAGACAATGACTTTCGGAGGATTTGCCCCTAAGAAATGGAGTTCATATATTTCTTCAAGTCTTCCATAATACTCAACTCCATTGCAAATAGCTGACACTTCGGTGTTTGTTGATTTTAGAATGGCCCGACGTTTCTTGTTCTCATGTGTGCGAAAGCGATACCCATTGATGTCGTATTTATCGAACGTACCGACCTTAAAGTCAAACCCATTAGCAACTTGTTTCAACTCTTTGTCCAATATAGACGTACCCTACAAGTTTCAGAGGGGAGGATTGGTGTATTCGTCACATGTAACACCAACTTCAAGTCTTCCATAATAAGAAGTATACCTTTGCTTCAAATCAGGAAATGAAACCATAATTGCCATCTCCTTTGCCATTAAGAAGCTCATACTCTTCGACTGATTTAGATTTGACCCCTCCATTCGAGAATTGGGCAACGAATTCACTGACCAGTGAGAAATGAGCAGAGTTGGATACAAACATATGAGTAGATGTTACATAATGTACCAAGCACTTACTCAATGTACGTCCGCACTTCTTTTTGGTTGGTGAGGATATACAACATAGGCAAGCTCCACTCTTCAGGATCCAATTTCTTTGAACCAGAAGCACCCGCAGGTCTGAGTTTCCCTTCGAAGAGGCTGAGCTTGGATTCATGTTTGAGGTCACCAGTATTGTAACGAGACTTTGGATTATGCAAGCTAGGAATATTGGCCTCATAGCGTGATGTCGTTAAGTTTGACATCTCCTCCGCAAAGAATGCCTCGGATGTGGATGCTTCAATTCAACATTTATTTTTATATTTAGCTCAAAGAGTCTTTTGCATTCTCTCAAGTCCATAGCACCAATGGTTCTGCATAGGGCCACCCAGTCTTGCCTCAGATGGGATGTGTAAAATCATATGTTCCATCGGATTTAAGAAGCCCGGTGGAAAGATCTTCTCTTGCTTGCAGAGCAACTCTGGTGCCCGTTTTTCCATGTCATCTACCATCATAGGAGATAGTTCCTTAGCACAAAGAACATGGAAGAAATAGCTAAGCTATGTCTGTACTTCCCAATCTTGCTCAGGGATATAGCCTCGAATCATCACCGGCATTAATCGCTTAAGCCATATGTGCCAATCATGACTCTTCAGCCTGTAGAGACACAATTTATCAAGATTCACGGCCCTCATTAGATTCGCTACATACCCATTAGGGAACAACAAAGTTTTGAACCACATGAGTATCTCCTTCTTTTGTTCCCTTGTAAGAACAAACCTGGCCCTTGGCATCCTCCATTTTTTCTTGCCCTTGGGTTGCCGCAAGTTTTGTTTGGGTCTATCACATAGCTTCATTACATCAAGTCTAGTCTTAGTATTATCATTCATCTTCCTAGGAATGTTGAACAATGTGCCAAAAATGGCCTCGGTGATATTCTTTTTAGTGTGCATTACATCAATGTTATGTGGAAGCTTGAGCTGGTGGAAGTAGGGGAGATCCCAGAAGCATGGCTTGTGAGTCCATTCGTGTTCTTCATTATACCCCAAAAAATACCATGGATGTTTGGGATCGGGTTGGAGAGTGTTTAGTTGATCATGAATCTGTTCACCTGTCATCTCAGGTGGTGCTGAGTGTTCGACAACATCACCTTTCATGAAGTTCTTCTTGTCTTGTCTAAATGGGTGATCAGGATGCAAATGTTGTCTATGAAAATCAGTGCAAGAATACTTGCCACCATGCCGCAGCCAACGGCACTGAAGACCCGCCTTGCATCTTGGGCATGGGAACCTTCCATTCACAGACCACGCCATGAAAAGTGAAAACACCGGTAGGTCATACAATGAGTACTGGTACCAAACATGCATTATAATTTTTTTTTGCTAGCAGCGTGGTATGTCCGTATCCCATTCACCCAATCTCCTTTCAAGTCATCCATCAGTGGCTGCATGTACACATTTATATTCTTCCACGGTTACTTGGGCCCTAGAATTATCAATGACAGGAATATGTGCTTGCGTTGCATTAGGACGCCGAGGGGGGGAGGTTGAGGGGAACAAAAAACAAGGGCCAACAACTGTATGTCTTTGACACCATACCAAATGGATTGAACCCATCGAGTCTGATGGCGACTCGTACATTCTTTGCCTCTTTTGCATTTTGATGATGTATTTGATCAAAACTCACCATGCTTGGCCACAAGATGGATGTATCATCATCGGTCTCCCATGATCATCCTTGTCGCGTCTTATCCCATCTTTGTGCCATGTCATCTATTTGGCCGTCTCTTCATTTATGTAAAGCCGTTGAATTCTTGGTAGGATTGCAAGATACCAAAGAACATTTGTGGGGATTTTACTCTGCTTCTTCTCACCATCACCAAGGTCTTTCTCAACATACCTAGGGGAACCGCACTTGGCATAGTATTTCTTGTCCGTTTGGACAAGCATGTATCTGCTCATAGGGCATCACTACTAGGAAATACCTTATAGGTAGATGTTCAGCAGTAGCGCCGGTTAAGGCCCCCCCGCTACTGTTAAGTAGTTGCAGTGTGGGTCACAAAACCACGCTACAGGTATAGGCTAGTAGTAGCGCGGGTGCATGCACGCACCCCCCGCTGCTGCTAAGTGGGCTCCACGGTACCCCCAGGTCAAGCCATAGTAGCAGCGCCTGGTATCAAGCCCACACTATAAGTAAATTGATAGCAATAGCACGTGTTCTAAACCCCTCGCTGCTATTACGGTTAAACGGGGCCAACAGGTGGGCCCCACTTAGCAGGAGCGTGAGTTATAAGGCCCACGCTATAGCTACTGCGGTTAGCGGTAGCGTGGGCCCGTGCCCAATGCTGCTGCTAAGCCAGCCTTATCCTCCATCCGCCTTACTCTCCCTCTACTCACTCGCTCTTCCTTTCTCATCGTCGCGACCGTCCTCCTCCCCCCGTCGCCGCATTGCCGCAGTCCCTGGCCTCGGTAAGCCTCTCCCTCCCTCCTCCCTCCTTCAGCCACTGTCCCACCTCCCTCCTCCTTCCTCCACCCTCCTCCAGCCGCCCCTCCTCCCACCTTCTCCCTCCTTCCTCCTCATCCTTCGTCCCTCCTCCCTCCTCCCGCCTCGTGTCCCACCTCCCTCCTCCTTCCTCACCCTCCTCCGCCGTCCCTCCTGTTCCCTCCTTCTCCCTCCTTCCTCCTCCATCCGTCGCCCCTCCTCCCCCTCCTCCCTTTGCCCTCCTCCAGCTGCCCCTCCTCCTCCCTTCTCCCTCCTCCCTCCTTTTCCCTCCGCCCTCCTCCAGCTGCTCCTCCTCCTCCCTTCTCCCTCCTCCCTCCTCCTCCCTCTTCCATCCACAACCCCTCCTCCTTACTACATTTTGATTTAGTAGGGTAGCTGATAGTTTCTAGTTGATATGTAACACTTTGATTTAGTTAATAGTTTCTAGTTGATAGTTTCTAGTTGATATATAACATTTTGATTTAGTATGTCTAACTGAATTAGTAAAAATTTAGACAGAGTTAATAGTTTCTAGTTGATATATAACACTTTGATTTAGGATAGCTTCTAGGGTTTACTTGATAGTTTCTAGTTAACTGAACTAGTAAAAATTTAGACAGAGTTAAAATTTATTATAGCTTCAGTTTAAATTTTAGTTGGTAGAAAAAGGTATTGGACACTTTGCTGATGTTGTAGGCAGAAAAGTGAATTCCTACATGAGTCTGAACTACATCATGTGAACTTTCATGCCATGCCCATTTATGCTATGTGCATGATAATGTTTCCGTTTATATAGACCTTAGTTTTTCACTAAGTCCTAAAATCAAGATGATAATGTTTCTATTTATATTTTGTTTCCGCAAAAATCAAGTATTTGCCCCTGCCTCGTCCCCGTCGTCGTCCCCATCACCAACCCCCTCCGACCTCGAGGTGAGACCAGCCAAATCCCCATGTCGTTGATGTCGATTATGATGTGTTGTCAATGTCGATGATGAACATGCATAGAGAAAAATGTCCCCATGTTGAGGAATTTTTGTATTTGTTCTTTCTATTAAAATGCAAGTGCTAATCCCCATGTCATTGATGTCGATGATGATGTGTTCTGAATGTCGATGATGAACATGCAGAGCTTGTTTCTTGGTGTTATTGTTTGCAGGGGACAAATCCGAGTGGTCTATGTTTTGCCAGAATGTTGGTTCATTTCTATTGTGGCAAATTTCAGGCGCTCGATATGTCCTATTTTAGCAAAGGTCATGCCAAAATTTTCCATGAATTTTGGCATGACTTGTGCTAGAAAGTAGGACATGTCGAGCGCCAGGGATTAGCTAGAACGGGAATTAAACGACATTCCGGCAAAACATAGGCCATTTTTTATGTCATTACTCGATACATGTAATGTTAATTGACTGACGCTTAGAGTTGACTTTCAGTCTGTCAGGGCTCCTTGTGTGACTTTCAGTCTGTTCTTCAAGGAAGGATCTCGACTGTTGTCATGGGGGTTGTTTCCTCCTCTTCTTCTTGTGATATACCTTGGTAATGCATGAGAGAATGGAGGGAACTGACCATCACTGACGGTCAAAATATCAGTGAGGGAGTGTCCCCTATATACGGTCAAAATATAAGAAAGGAAGAATCCCGACTGTTGTCATGGGGGTCGCTTCTCCTTCTTTCCCGTGTGCTAGACATTTTGGTGTAATGCACTTGGGAAACAAGGGAGGAGCAACCATCACCAATGGTCACAATCTCAGAGAGGGAGTGCCCACCATATACACCACAAGAGATGAGAGTTTTTCAAGGAAGACTCGACAGACCAAAAGTCAACCCGTGCTGAATAGTGATCTGTCTGTTGAGTTCCTGATATTTGCCATCGATTTTTAATCTTTGAATTATGAACACAGGAAATGTCTGACGACGATAGGATCCCCGAGTGTGATTACTACACTGATGACGGGGGTATATGCGGCAGGCCTCACCAGGATAATGAAAGGTGCTTCTCCCTCACGCTGAAGGAGGCCTTCGAATATTTTATGGTATGTAACGACGGCAAGTATTTTTTTGTAATTAAGCATGATTTGTGATTTTTGCTTTAACGTGTAATTTCTATTTTTTACAAGTTGACTAGTGCACCCCCTGCTATGCAAGACCTTATGTCTTAGAGAAGCTAGATTTCAAAGATAGGGAGAGTATGGAGACAAAGAATGCTAACCTCACGACAAAACATGGTTTCAATTTTGAGGTTAAGCTCTGCAATGCCGTAAATCACACACATTTTGGTTGTTCAAATTGGAGAGGACTATGCAAGCCCTACGGATTTGAGGAGGGTATGAAAATAACCTTCGATATTGGTATTTCAAAAGATGATGCTGAACATGATAAAGACATTTGGGTGGATGTGGACATGATTCCGATTAAACCTCAATGTGAGTTTGTTAAACTAATTTGTTAAATAATCTATATTGCTTATTTACAAATAGTTGTTATTCATCCCTACTAAACTTGTTTATTTATAATTGACAGCTTATTTCTTTTCTTCAAAAGATGCACGGAAGATAATAGACAAGACCTACTACAGTTATGGCCCAGAGCTAACTTGTGAGGAGAAAAATTCTCTTGTCTCCTTTGTTAATGTTGTTCTGACTTTGAAGAACATTTTTGGAGCTAGCCAAAATTAGAGTGGATGCGTGCCACTAGTCCACGAGTTGAATGGTGGTAACATTTGTGCAAATATCATGGTAAGATTTTTTACTATTGTGTCACTGGTCCATCTTTTTCATACATTCTTCTTAAGTAAACTACATTGCTAACTATGTTGCTATTATGTTCTTCAACAGAAGCTCCTGAATGATGTTTTGCCTCCATTGATGTTGGTCAAAGGTCAGATGTCAATTGTTAATGTACGACCAGGGATGGAGACTTTTGAATGTGCATACTTGACTTCTCAAACAGATGGAGGCCTCAAAATCAAAGGATGGATAAAAATTGTGAATGAGCACATGCTACAAATTGGAGATCGATGGATCTCTATGCTGCATAATGGAGATGGAGGGTTTTTTCTGTTTTGTGGTATTTTACTTAAGAGAGAGGAGTAGGTCCTAGCTACTACTTGTTATGTGCTAGGAAGGTATTTACTAAAAATGAACAATTAGCTAGTAGTGGTTAACTTGACATGTGCAAGAATGATGGTGAGTTATTATATGACTATGGATGATGAGTTCCTATATGACTATGATGATGATGAGTAGGCCGTAGTACTTGTCATGTGCTAGAATGATGATGAGTTATTATATGACTACAGATGATGAGTAATTATATGACTACGGATGATGAGTTGCTATATGACTACGATGATGATGAGTTGTTATGTCATTATGATGTTGATGAGTTGTTATATCATTGGGGTGGAAGAAACATGAATTAGATTAAAGTGGATGGATCCAAGTGACCAAGTTAAATTAGTAGGACGATATGATGTTGGGATGGCACACAAGTGTCGAATGAAGGCAATGCCTATCAATTCCTTCATAGGCATTGCCTTCATTCGGCACACAAGTGTCGACTGAAGGCAATGCCTATCAATTGCAATGCCTATCAATTCCTTCATAGGCATTGCCTTCATTCGACACTTGTGTGCCGTCCCAACATCATATCGTCCTACTAATTCAACTTGGTCACTTGGATCCATCTACTTTAATCTAATCCATGTTTCTTCCACAACCTCTTCATTGCTACTGTATAAAAATTTGTATAATAGTGTATAAATACAGTATAAATGTAAAGAAATGAAATACACATGAATAGTAGTGGTGCGGGACAACAACCGGCACTGCCGCTATTTAGCAGTAGCGTGGGTCCAACCCCACGCTACTGCTAACACAAGTAGGAGTAGCACGGGGTCAGACCCGCGCTACTACTAACTGTTAGCTATAGCGCCCTAGTAGTAGCATGGGCACCCACTCTACCTCTAGCCCATAACCCCATGCTACTACTAGGGTTTTCCCTAGTAGTGCATCTGAAGTACACGGAGGATTTTCTTTGCTTCGTACCAGCTTTTAGCCATTTTGTGACCTTCAGGGAAAAAGCGAGCAAAAACGGCCACCATCGCATTAAAGCTATCTTTGCTCATGTTGTACTGGGTCTTTAGAGACATTACTTGTGCGAGGGCATCTAGCTGACAAAGTTCTGTGTACTTGTGAAGTGGTTGTTGTGACGAATTCAGCATTTCTATGTAGGCCCTCGCAGACTCCTCCGATTCTTCCTCTCGCTCTTCATGTGCATCGTTGAAGTCCGCTACCATGTCAGCGATCCCAGTACCATTATCGTTGGTGCTCCGATGTACCTCCTCCTCTCCACTAAATTCAGGCTTGCCATGAAAGGTCCACCGGGTATACCTAGGCTTAAACCCATTCTTCTGTAGGTGTTGACCCGTCATCTTCTTTGACTGATCTCTATCGTTGTCCCACTTCAAGCTGGGGCACCAATTTTTTCTCTGGCCACTAGCAAATGATGCCCCCACAAATTCATTGGTCTTTGCCACCCATTCAACAGTCATGCCAGTCTGACTGGTGTGGCCAATGTACATCCACGCACGATCACCCATACTGGTACTTGCACTGACAATAGGGGCACCAAATTCATATTCATCAAGTTATGTACAATGCAATTGTGACTAGATACACAATTAATTCCTTTTGTCATATTATTTACATCACAATTTTATTTTTTACCATACAAGGGAAACGGACATTTATGGATTGAATCCTATCTCTAATAGGTAAGGATGGGTCCTAATCCCACCCGAGTACGTGATTTGGTTCGTTTCCCATGCTCTACTCCGGTCCGAGGCTAAATTTTGGCAGCAACTCCACAGTATTTTCCAGATACACGTCTCAGCAACAAGATGAGAGAATGTGTACCCGGAGAACAACGGGGTGGTGCTGCCAAAATTTTGCCTCGGACCAAAGTAGAACATAGAAACGAACCCAATCTACACGTACTCAGGCTGTCCATGGATAACGTGGACATTTTGAAAGGATGATGGTTTTAAATATGTAAACACATCCATATTTATAGATGCCACCCTTTCAAATAGGAGATGCCTAGGTTATGCGACTTGACATGAAAATAAAATCTAGTGGCATTGGCACCGCGACCAGAATAGAGGAAATAGGGGCAGGGGGGAGGAGATGATAGTTGAGCTCACCCTAGATCATAGAGGAAGTAGTCGAATGGTGATGACAACGGCATCTGGACGGACGGTGCTCCTGGAGGTGAAGAGAAGATCCCTGCACATGAAAAGCACCAGCACAACCAACATAGGCACCCGCACAACAAATACTTTGCCTCACAGTCGCAAAAACAAATGATGTTTATTCTCTTCTTCTGCACAAATATCAATGAACACTCTAATGCCATTACTATCCCACCATGCTTTCATCTATTTTTCATCATGCCAATACAATAGAATTGCAAAAATTAATATGAAGAAAAACAGAGAATTTAGTCATATGCATTGACACAACCTCACTGTAAATACAACATATACATTGCAGTGCATCTAATCAACATATATATTGCATATGCATACTCACCTAGCAGTGCATCTAATGAACATATATATTGCATATGCATATGACATCTAATCAACATCATCAGTGCATATGACATCTAATCAACAACATCTAGCAGTGCATCTAATCAACATCATCTCACAGTTCAACAACATCTAATATAAAGGAAAAAAGAAAGAAAAATAGGGAAAAAAGCAAGAACAACCTCACTATCGGTCGGAGTGGGGCGCCGGATGGAGGGGGAAGGGGCCTCCGTCGGAGTGGAGGCGGAGGCGGCAGGCTAGCGAGCGGGGATGGCGCGGGGCGGCGGCGCAGGCCGAGGAGTGGTGCGTCGGATGGCGTGGGGCGGAGGGCCCGGAGCAGGGAGGAGGGCACAACCCATCATGGTGGCAGCGATGGGAGGGTCGCCAGCTTCGTCCTCATCGGAGGACGGGCCAGTGGCAGGGTTGCTGCGTCGCCAGATGTAGCCGCAGTCGCGCAGGGTGGATGGGGATTTTTTCACTGGGACGACCGGGTGGATAAGGTGGAGAGGGGCTTGCCGTCTGTGGGCTCGGGGCTGACAGCAAATTCCCACTCTACTGACGGCAAAAGGTCTACTGGGTGGATAAGCTGGAGAGGGGTTTGTCGTCACTGGGCCCGGGGCTGACGGCAAATGCCCACTCTTTGCCGATAGTTAGTGATTTGGCTGACGGCAAAATACCTCACCGTTGCATTTCCGTTTGGTTGCCCTCTTTGCCGTCAGTGGGCCACAAGCTGACGGCAAAGAACACGCCTTTGCCATCAATTGCTGTGTGCCGTCAGTCTTTGTACCTCTTTGCCTACAGTGGTTCTTTGCCATCAATCTTTCCTCTATTTTGCCATCAACTATTCTTTGCGGTCAGCGACTGACGACAAATTTAGTCTTTGCCGTCTGCCCCGATGAAAAGCTGATGGCAAAGACCAGTACTGATGGAAAATTTCCTGATTCCTGTAGTGTTAAGGATCCCTGGTAACTATATAAACCGGGGTGCTAGGGGCGTAGAGGGATGAACTCATTCACATACAATCTCGTGGTAGATGACCAGTACTTTGTACCCCATTGGTACGTCTCCAACATATCTATAATTTTTGATTGTTCCATGCTGTTATAATATCAATCTTGGTTGTTTTATATATCATTTACAGCAATTATATATCATTTTTGGAGACTAACCTATTAACTTAGTGCCCAGTGCCAGTTGCTGTTTTCTGCCCTGTTTTTGTTTTACAGAAAATCAATACCAAACGAAGTCCAAATGCCACGAAACTTTTTGGAGATTTTTTATTGGGCAAGATAAACACTAGAAGCTTGGGGACAAGGCCAAAAGACCCAGCGGATGGCCACGAGCCACCAGGGCGTGCCTGGGGGGGCAGGCGCGCCCTAGTGCCTCATGGGCCCCCCTGAGCTCAGTTTGACCGAATTCCAGCACTATAAATTCCCAAATATTCAGAAACCCTCAGGGGAGTCCACGATATACTTTTTCCGCCGCCGTAAGCTTCTATTCTTGAGAGATCCCATATGGGGTCCTTCTCCGTTAATCTACCGGAAGGGGGATCGATCACGGAGGGGCTCTACATCATCCTTGCAACTTGTCCGATGATGCGTGAGTAGTTTACCATAGACCTTCGGGTCCATAGTTAGTAGCTAGATGGCTTCTTCTCTCTTTTTAATCTTTAATACAATGTTCTCCTCGATGTTCTTGGAGTTCTATCCGATGTAACGAATTTTTGCGGTGTGTTTGTTGGGGTCCGATGAATTGTGAGATTATGATCAGATTATCCATGAATATTATTTGAGTCTTTGCTGATCTCTTTTATGCATGATTATTATAGCCTCATATTTCTTCTCCGATCTATTGATTTGGTTTGGCCAATTAGATTGATTTATCTTGCCATGGGAAGAGGTGCTTTGTAATGGGTTCGATCTTGCGGTGCTCAATCCCAGTGACAGAAAGCAACATGACACGTATGTATCATTGCTATTAAGGGTAAAAAGATGGGGTTTATTCATACGTGAGTTTATCTTGTCTACATCATGTCATCGTTCTTAAGGCGTTACTCCATTCTTTATTGGACTTAATACACTAGATGCATGCTGGATAGCGGTCGATGTGTGGAGTAATAGTAGTAGATGCAGGCAGGAGTCGGTCTACTTGTCTCGGATGTGATGCCTATATACATGATCATTGCCTTGGATATCGTCATGATTATTTGCTTTTCTATCAATTGCCCAACAGTAATTTGTCTACCCACCATATGCTATTTTCTCGAGAGAAGCCTCTAGTGAAAACTATGGCCCCCGGGACTACTTTATCATTTACTAAAACCCTAAAAATACTTGCTGTAATTTTATCTTATTTATTTTATTTTGTATTTTAGTTTAATCTATCAATCTATCACATACAATTTAATCTTGCAATTTACCGCCGAGAGATTGACAGCCTCTCGTTTGCGGTGGGTGCAAGGGTGTGTTGTTTGTGTGCAGGTACTGCTAACGAGGTGTTGCGTGATTCTCCTACTGGTTCGATAACCTTGGTTTCATAACTGAGGGAAATACTTATCTCTATTGTGCTACCTGATCCCTTCCTCTTCGGGGAAAATACCAACGCAAGCTACAAGTAGCACCCATCCACATCAATACAATCACAGCAGGATGTAGGGTATTATCTCCTTGAGAGGGCCCAAACCTGGGTAAACACCATGCCACCTGTTACCATTGTGCCAAGGCTACCAGATCGGTACCCCCTACCCGAGATCTGCCGGGTCTAGCTCCAACACTAAGGATATGATCCTTGTCTATGGGGGTGATGAAGAGCTCTTTGTAAGTTGTTACGCCGATGCTAGCTTCATGACTGATACAGATGACTACAAATCTCAATTCGGCTACATTTTCACTCTTTACGGTGGTGCGGTGGTTTGGAAAAGTTTCAAGAAAAAAACTATTGTGGATTCTACGAGGAGGCAGAATATATCGCAGCTTCATAAGCTTCGAAGGAGGAACTTTTGATCAAGAATTTTCTTGAAGAACTAGGTGTGGTTCCAAGCGCATTGAACCCCATGAACCTCTATTGTGACAATAGCAGCACCGTGGCTCAAGCAAAGGAGTCAATGTCCCACCAGAAGTCTAGACATATTCAACACAAGTATCACCTTATTCAATATCATGTCGAAGAAGGATTTGTGAAAGTACTCAAGATTCACACGGATCTGAATGTGTCAGACCTGATGACGAAGCCTCTACCACGAGCAAAACATGAACAACACCAGATTGCCGTTGGTGTAAAAACAGTTATGTCAATTACATTATTGACTCTAGTGCAAGTGGGAGACTGTTGGAAATATGCCCTAGAGGCAATAATATTTGAGTATTATTTATTTTCAAGTTATAATTAATGTTTATATTCTATGCTATAACTGCCATGGTTCTTGAATATGCGATTCAGAGGAAAAACTCATGAGCACGTGTAGAGTTATAAAAGGTAAAACAAGATTCCTAGTCTCGCCTCTAGGACTAGCTCAAGTATTAATTGATGGTTTTGTTTTCTTGATCATGGGCATGACGTTAATGCCAGTAACATTTGAGAGCATGATGTTGGTAGAACACTCGTGTTGAATTAACCCAAGTTGTATGTTACACTTAGAGATGAAATCATCAAAACTCTATAGTCCATATCATAGGTGTTAACTTATGTATGATTCCATAGACCATGAGAGTATCGAGTCACTCCATACCAGACGATGCACTTTGGGGTTGTTCCAACATCAGCGGTATAAGGGTGATCATAACGGCAACTTATGGGTTCATCGAAAATGTATGACGAGAGACTAGATAGCTCGAGCTTACAATTTACTCCTCCGGCGATTGAGAGATATTCTTAGGGCTTTCTCGGTGTGACGGCATCTATCATCGTCTGGCCAGACACACCGTGAATTGATCATGGGGATGCCGGAACATGAAAATGAGAAAAAGAGAACAACACCGATAACGAGGAAGACCGGTATAATGAGGATATGTTGATCTCACAGGGATATCAATATATCTCACCTCGGGTTTTGTAAAGTATCGCAAAGCAAAAGGAATAACATATTATAACCAAATGTTCGCTCGAATATCATTCATGTGAGTATAGGGGTCAATATGGATGTCCACGGTTCCGCCATTGATAATTGAAAAAAAGGTGTTTTCATTCATGTCTATATTTCACCGAACCTGCAGGGTCACATGCTTAAGGGTTTACAATCTGTTGAGCTCTATTGGAGTTTGGAATATGAGAAAATATTATCAAAAAAGTTTTGTGAATAAAAGAAATCATTTCGTGAGAAACCAGAAATGTTTCGGGGTTACCAGAAGTGTTTCATAGAAAACCGGGCAATACCAAATAGGTGAAAATATACCGGAGGACCTAAAATAAATATAGGAGGGCTCCTGATATTACCGGGAACCCCCTCGGGATTTATCTAGGCTCCATGGGCTTCCCTGATAGGCTATAGGCCTATTAGGGCAGATTTCATTTGCCTAGAAGGCCCATTAGGGGGTGGCGCCCCCCCATAGCTTGTTGGACATGCACACCCACCGACCGAAGAGTCTCCCATTGCTAAGTAGTAAAAGCTTGACTGTTCAGAGAGATCTTTTTCTTCGTATAACACAGCGCACTCTCGACCAAGGATTGACTTGCAGATAATGCTGAGGATTCTGGCTCAGTGGTGCCGCGGACACCGCCAGAAGTTTTAAAAGAAGGAGGAGCTGTTGGGTGTTGCACCACGGGATGTATGGGCACATTACCCGCAGCTGCATGATTAGGCCTACGAGGTAGAAATGGTTGAGGGTTGTGGTGGCTTTCTCAGAGAAGGCGTTGACCACCTAAGAAGTTGCCCTTACCGAGAAAAAGCGGAAGGTCTTTGAGACACCTGCTCCTCGGTTCCCATCGTTCTTCCAACCGACGGCCCAGCAGTACTTAGGGGAGCCTCTGTCTGGGCAGTTGCCGCTCTTGAAGTCAGTCTTGGACGTTTAGACCGACGACCATCTACGAATGGTGAAACCGAAGCACCCCGAAGTCACGCGGCTCCTACATTAGCAACTCGCGTTCTTGGAGGTGAATATGCATTGCCCATTACGATGCCTCGAGACAAGGCCATGCCGAGACTGCCAAAAACAATGGCGATTTCCTCGCCATCAATACCTTCTTGATAAAACACACCATCACGAAAAATGATGTTGGTGTGTGGGTCCTCGGCTAGACCGCGCTCACATTCTTGATCTCGGATACCCGGTTGAGGAGCCAGGCATTCCAGCTTGTTGACCACTGTTTCGGATGAAGAAAAAAGCTAATTAGGCAGCTGTATACTCTGTTCAGAAGAAAAAGCGATGGTTGTAAAAACTCACCGCACGGGGAGGTTTGTGAGTGGAAAAGCCATCGTGTCTTGGCACCTTAAGAAAATCTGACTCTTTACACTTAAACATTGATGCCAGCATTTCTGCAAGCATGCGGCTCTCAGGAAATCCACCTCGGATGGAGTGAGATGAGTTACTGGCACAATTATATTCCCATAAAGGGTGGAAGCGTTGCTACAGGGGCTGGACTCCTCAGATGAGTACTGTAGCCATTACGTCAGGCAGGGTCATGCCGTTATGGCACAAATAGGCAACCTGATGAGCAAGCCTGATTATGTCTTGAGTTCCCCCCTTGCTCGAGTCCTCACATGCTTGTTGTACCTTTTTTGGGGAGGCATGGGAAGAATGGGGGAAGTCCCTCCTGAGGAGGATCGTTGAGCGGGACATTGGGAAGATAAAATGACTCCTCGATCCAATGATCCCTTGATTTTTTGGGGGTGCCATCAAGCTACCTGGTGTAGGCAACCTTACAAACCTCGGCCCCTCCTCACTCCCACAAAGTACCTCCTCAGTGGCGTGGCATGACGCAGAAGAAGTGGCACCATAGATCGAAGTGTGGATGGCACCCGAGGAAGGCCTCACATATCACAATGAAGCTGGCTATGTGCAGAATGGAATTCGGGGAGAGATGGTGGAGTCAAAGGCCGTAGAAGTGCAGCAAACCCCTCAGGAAAGGATGAATTAGGAAACCCAAGCTCCTGAGCAAAAAGGGTACAAAACATACCTGCTCGTGCTTTCCGGGCCAGGGGCGGGGATCCTGGGTGAAGTCACCATTAATGGCAACTAGCCCCGAATGGAGTAAGGCCACTTGGGGAGGAGGCAGATAGCCCAGCCCCGCGAGGCAATCTAGTTGAGCATGAGCCATGGTGCAGCTCTTCCATTCTCCTTAATGGAAGTTGGTGGAGCGAAAGGATGAGGCAGCCACTGAATCCATGGCGGCAGATCTCTTGGTACGATGATGGAATCGCTCGGTGAAGGCGTAATGCAAGATGACAGTGGCAAGAGACAGAGCTTGATGACAGGAGGCATAAAATCATTTTACTTGGCCGCCCTATCCTTTTATGAGAGAGAGATTTTGTGAATCCATGATGGGATGTTTGAATCTCGTGGTGTAAATCTCGCATGTTTCCCAGGCATCGTGCGTATGACGGGCATGAAGATCGAGGGTTGGATCATTATGATGCTTTGTGTTTCTTGGGGCCCGGGAACTATTTTGATTGGACGCTTGAGGATGGGGGCCCCGAGCGACATATACGCGCTCCAAGAACCCCTGATATGATAACACGCCGGGAGAGTAAATAAGCAGTCAGTACCGTCAGAGGTGGCTCCGGGGCATTGATCGGGCCCAGACAAGATATTTCACCCCTAAGGTAGGGGCGCCCGAGTTGGGTTCCTCGACCCAAGGATTTCCTCGGGAATGATCCAAATTCCTAGTAAAAGGGATTGGAAGAATCTTTGGGACAGGCTTCTTGGATGCCAGAGGTATACGACTCCTCAGCCAAAATAAAATCACTTCGGAAATGGCGTAGAGTTGAACCTGCCTGCAAGACTAAATACCAAAGATTGAGAGCAGCCTGGAAGGACCGAGGAACATCCTTGGCTTGAAGACCGGTTCAGTGGCTACTCACGGAGTCCTGGATTAGGGGGTGCTCGGCGTGTCAGTTACCAGTCCTTTGGGCTGGGCCGAGGGCCCTCCTAAGCTCATCATCTGGTGGGCTTCATTCATCTAGTCCAAGAATACTAAGAAGGAATGACCCAAAGACTTGGCGCATAGTCCAAGGTTTAGAGGTAGTCTCCGGCACGTTTTCCCCTAGATGCAACCGACCTATGTGTAATCCTAGGCACCTTTGGTATCTACATAAACCTGGGTGCTAGGGGCGTAGAGAGATGAACTCATTCACATACGATCTCGTGGTAGATAACCTGTACTTTTTACCATATCCACATCAATACAACCAAAGTAGGATGTAGGGTATTACCTCCCGAGAGGGCCCGAACCTGGGTAAACACCGTGCCTCCTGTTACCATCATGCCAAGGCAACCAGATCGGGACACCCAATCCGAGATCTATCTGATCTAGCTCCGACACTAAGGATATGCTCCTTGTCTATGGAGGTGATGAAGAGCTCGTTGCAAGTGGTTTCACGGATGCTAGCTTCATAGATGACTACAAATCTCAATCGGGCTGTGTTTTCACTCTTAACGGTGGTTTGGAAAAGTTTCAGGCAAAACACTGTTGCGGATTCTATGATGGAGGCAGAATATATCGCAGCTTCAGAAGCTTCGAAGGAGGCAGTTTGGATCAAGAATTTTCTTGTAGAACTAGGTGTGGTTCCATGCGCATTGAACCCCATGGACCTCTATTGTGACAATAGCGGCACCATGGCTCAAGCAAAGGAGCCAAGGTCCCACCAGAAGTCTAGACATATTTAATGCAAGTATCACCTTATGTGATATCATGTTGAAGAAGGATTTGTGAAAGTACTCAAGATTCACACGGATCCAAATGTGTCAGACCCGATGACGAAGCCTCTACCATGAGCAAACCATGAACAACACCACATTGCCATTGGTGTAAAAGAAGTTATTTAAACTAGCTTATTGTCTCTAGTGCAAGTGGGAGACTGTTGGAACTATGCCCTAGAGGCAATAATATTTGAGTATTATTAATTTCCAGGTTTATAATTAATGTTTATATTCTATGCTATAAATGCCATGGTTCTTGAATATGTGATTCAGAGGAAAAACTCATGAGAACATGTAGAGTTATAAACGATAAAACAAGATTCCTAGTCTCGCCTCTAGGACTAGCTCAAGTGTTAATTGATGGTTCTGTTTTCCTGATCATGGGCATGACATTAATTCCAGTAACATTTGAGAGCATGATGTTGGTAGAACACTCGTGTTGAATTGACCCATGTTGTATGATATACTTAGAGATGAAATCATCAAAAGTCTATAGTCCATAACACGGGTGTTAACGTATGTATGATTCCGTAGATCATGAGAATATCGAGTCACTCCATACCGGACGATGCACTTTGGGGTTGTTCCAACGTCATCCGTAATAGGGTGATCATAAAGGCAACTTACGAGTTCATCGAAAACATATGATGAGAGACTAGATAGCTCAAGATTTGGTTTTGCTCATCCGACGATGGAGAGATATTCTTAGGGCCCTCTCGGTGTGATGGCATCTATCATCGTCTGGCCAGACACATCAAGAATTGATCACGGGGATGCCGGAACACGAAAACAAGAAAAGATAACAAAACCAATCACGAGGATGACCGGTATAGTAAGCATGTGTTGATCTCACAGGGATACTGATTTATCTCTTATCGGGTTTTGTAAAGTATCGCGAAGCAGAAGGAATAACATATGATAACCAAAGATTCGAACGAAAGGTGTTTTCGTTCAAGTCTATATTTCATCGAACCTGCAGGGTGCTACTTGTGAGCTGCGTTGGGATTTTCCCCGAAGAGGAGAGGAGATGCAGCATAGTAGAGATAAGTATTTTCCTCAGTGAGAACCAAGGTATCCATCGAGTAGGAGAATCACGCAAAGCCTCATGAATAGCACCTGCACACACAAAAGCAAATACTTGCACCCAACGCGGGGAAGAGGGTTGTCAATCCCCTTGAACTAGTTAATTGCAAGGATCAAATCTTGTACTGGTAGATAGATAAATTGCAAAACAAATAAAAAGTAAATAAATTGCACCAAGGTTTTGTAGGGTTTTTATATATGATAAAAGTAGACCCGGGGGCCATAGTTTTCACTAGAGGCTTCTCTCTCGAACACATAGCAGACGATGGGTAAACAAATTACTGTTGGGCAAGTGATAGAAAAGTGCATAGTTACGACAATATCCAAGGCAGTGATCATGTATATAGGCATCACGTACGAGACGAGTAGACCGACTCCTACCTTCATCTACTACTATTACTCCACCCATCGACCACTATCCAGCATGCATCTAGGGTATTAAGGTAATGAAAATAGATTACCGCCTTCAGCAAGATGACATGATATAGACAAAGTAAACCCAATCAATATGAACAAACCCTGTCATTTTACCCTTAATGGCAACAATACAAAGACGTGTCTTGTCCCCTTCCGTCACTGGGATATAGAGCACCGCCAGATTGAACCCACTACAAAGCACCTCTCCCACTGAAGATAAATCAATCTACTTGGCCAAACCAAATGAATACATCAGAGAGAAATATAAAGCTATAACAATCACGCATAATAAAGTCCAGAAAAGACTCAATTACTTCTCATGAATATTCAGATCATAAACCCACAATTCATCGGATCCCAACAAACACACCGCAAAAGAAGATTGCATCAGATAGAACTCCAAGAACATCGAGGCGCACATGGTATTGAAAATCAAAGAGAGAGAATAAGCCATCTAGCTACTAGCTATGGACCCGTAGGTCTGTGGTGAACTACTCACGCATCATCGGAAGGCAGCAAGGATGACGAAGAAGCCCTCCGTGATCGATTCTCCCAACGGCAGAGTACCGGAAAAGCCCTCCAGATGGGATCACATAGGAACAGGGACTTCTGGCGGCGAAAAAAGTGTTTTAGGTGGCTTTCTGTTGGTTTCCCAATATTTATGAATTTATAGAAGCGGAATTAGGTTAGACAGGGCCACGAGGGACCCATAAGGCGTCAGGGCATGCCTACCCCCCCCCCCCCCCCGGGCGCGCCCTGTTGCATTACCGTCTCCTCATGCGGTCTCTGGTCTCCTCCCGAAGCTTCTAGGGTCTCTTTTGTCCAAAAAAACCATGAAACAGTTTCATAGCATTTGGACTTCGTTTGGTACAGAATTTCTGGAAAACCAAAAACAAGCAGAAAACAGCAACTGGCACTAGGCACTAGGTTAATAGGTTAGTCCCAAAAAATGATATAATATAGCATATAAATGCATATAAAATATTCAAGATTAATAATATAATAGCATGGAACAATCAAAAATTACAGATACATTGGAGACGTATCACAAGGTCACACGCTTAAGGGTTTACGGTCTGTGGAGTTCTATTAGAGTTTGGAATATGAGAAAATATTACCAGAAGAGTATCAGGAATAAAAGAAATTGTTTCGGGAGAAACCTGAAGCGTTTCGGGGTTACCAGAAGTGTTTCATAGAAAACCAAGTAATACCAGATAGGTGAAAATATACTGGAGGGCCTAAAATAATTATAGGAGGGATTCAAATATTACCGGGAACTCCCTCGGGATTTATCTAGGCACCATGGGCTGCCCTAATAGGCGATAGGCCTATCAGGGGAAAGCTCATGGGCCTAGAAGGCCCACTAGGGGGTGGCGCCCCCCCATAGCTTGTTGGACATGCACACCCACCGACCGAAGAGTTTGTAGAAATACTTGTGTTGAAGTTCGTGATTCCTGTAGCATGCACGTATGGTGAACCGTTATGTGACGAAGTCGGAGCATGATTTATTTATTGATTGTCATCCTTTGTGTGAGGGTCGGGAACACGCGATGGTTAACTCCTACCAACCTCTCCCCTAGGGGCGTGCATCTAATACTTTGTTTCGATAGCTAATAGACTTTTGCAATAAGTATGTGAGTTCTTTATGACTAATGTTGAGTCCATGGATTATACGCACTCTCACCCTTCCACCATTGCTAGCCTCTTTAGTACCGCGCAACTTTCGCCGGTGCATTAAACCCACCATATACCTTTCCTCAAAACAGCCACCATACCTACCTATTATGGCATTTCCATAGTCATTCTGAGATATATTGCCATGCAACTTCCACCGTTCCGTTTATTATGACATGCATCATCATTGTCATATGGCTTTGCATGATCATGTAGTTGACATCGCATTTGTGGCAAGGCCACCGTTCATATTTTCATACATGTCACTCTTAAGTCATTGCACATCCCGGTACACTGCCGGAGGCATTTATATAGAGTCATATTTTGTCCTAAGTATCGAGTTGTAATTCTTGAGTTGTAAGTAAATAAAAGTGTGATGATCATCATTTTTAGAGCATTGTCCCGTGTGAGGAAAGGATGATGGAAGTTATGATTCCCTCACAAGTTGGGATGAGTCTCCGGACTTTACAAAAAAAAAAGAGGCCAAAGAGCCCAAAATAAAAAAAATAAAAGAGGCCAAAGAAGCCCAAATAAAAAAAAGAGGCCAAAGAAGCCCACCAAAAAAAGGGGGAAAAAGAGAGAAAAGAGAGAAGGGACAATGCTACTATTCCTTTTTCCACACTTGTGCTTCAAAGTAGCACCATGATCTTCATGATAGAGAGTCTCCTATATTGTCACTTTCATATACTAGTGGGAATGTTTCATTATAGAACTTGGCTTGTATATTCCAATGATGGGCTTCCTCAAATTGCCCTAGGTCTTCGTGAGCAAGCGAGTTGGATGCACACCCACTTAGTTTCTTTTGAGCTTTCATACACTTATAGCTCTAGTGCATCCATTGCATGGCAATCCCTACTCACTCACATTGATATCTATTGATGGGCATCTTCATAGCCCATTGATACACCTAGTTGATGTGAGACTATGTCCTTCCTTTTTTTGTCTTCTCCACAACCACCATATTCTATTCCACCAATAGCGCTATATCCATGGCTCATGCTCATGTATTGCGTGAAAGTTAAAAAAGTTTGAGAACATCAAAAGTATGAAACAATTGGTTGGCTTCATCGGGGTTGTGCATGATTTAATATTTTGTGTGATGAAGATGGAGCATAGCCAGACTATATGATTTTGTAGGGATAACTTTGTTTGGCCATGATATTTTGAGAAGACATGATTGCTTTATTAGTATGCTTGAAGTATTATTTTTTTATGTCAATATTAAACTTTTGTTTTGAATCTTATGGATCTGAATATTCATGCCACAATAAAGAAAATTACATGGATAAATATGTTAGGTAGCATTCCACATAAAAAAAATATGTTTTTATCATTTACCTACTCGAGGACGAGCAGGAATTAAGCTTGGGGATGCTTGATACGTCTCCAACGTATCTATAATTTTTGATTATTCCATGCTATTATATTATCTGTTTTGGATGTTTTATATGCATTAATATGCTATTTTATATTATTTTTGGGACTAACCTATTAACCTTGAGCCCAGTGCCAGTTTCGGTTTTTTCCTTGTTTTTGAGTTTCGCAGAAAAGGAATATCAAACGGAGTCCAAATAAGTTGAAAATTTACGGTGATTTTTTATGGACCAAAAGAAGCCCACGGAGCATCGGAGTTGGGCCAGAAGAACCACGAGACAACGGCAAGGGTGGAGGGCGCGCCCCCTGGCCTGCCGCTGCCTCATGGACCCCCCTGACTTGTTTCTGACGCCAAAAATTCCTACAAATATAGAGACCTCCAGAAAGAAACCTAGATCGGAAGTTCCGTCGCCGCAAGCCTCTGTAGCCATGAAAAACCAATCGAGAGCCCGTTCCGGCACCTTGCCGGAGGGGAAAATCATCACCGGAGGCCATCTTCATCATCCCGGCGGTCTCCATGACGAGGAGGGAGTAGTTCACCCTCGGGGCTGAGGGTATGTACCAGTAGCTATGTGTTTGATCATTCTCTCTCGTGTTCTTGATTTGGCACGTTCTTGATGTACCGTGAGCTTTGTTACTATAGTCGGATCATATGGTGTTTCTCCCCCTCCACCTTCTTGTGATGAATTGAGTCTTTTCCATTGAGGTTTTGTTTGGTCAGATTGAATCTTTGGATGTGAGAGCACTTGATGTATGTCTTGCGATGGGATATCCGTGGTGACAATGGGATGTTTTATTGATCCACTTGATGTATGTTTTGGTTATCAACTTGCGGATTCCCGTGGTGACATTGGGGTAATCTATGCATAGGGGTTGGAATGCGTTTTCATATTCCTTTCTCCGTTAGAAATCTCGGGATGCTCATGAAGTTCTTTGTGTTGGATTTAATATTATGAATCTGAAATTATGTGATGCATATCGTATAATTGACCCACGGATACTTGTGGTGACATTGGAGTATCTAGGTGACATTAGGGTTGATTGATGTGTGTCATGTGGTGTTATTTTAGTACGAACTCTAGGGCTGTTTGTGACACTTATAGGAATAGCCCAATAGATCGATCAGAAAGAATAACTTTGAGGTGGTTTCGTACCCTACAATCAATTTCATCTTATGTTCTCCGCGATAGGAACTTTGGAGTGATTCTTTGTTGCACGTTGAGGGATTGTTATATGATCTAATTATGTTATCATTGTTGAGAGAACTTGCACTAGTAAAGTATGAACCCTAGGCCTTGTTTCCAAGCATTGCAATACCATTTTTGCTCACTTTTGTTACTTGCAAGCTTGCTGTTTTTATATTTTCATATTACAAAAACCTATATCTACTATCCATATTACACTTGTTTCACCATCTCTTCACCGAACTAGTGCACCTATACAATTTACCATTGTATTGGATGTGTTGGAGACACAAGAGACTCTTTGTTATTTGGTTGCAGGGTTGTTTGAGAGAGACCATCTTCATCCTATGCCTCCCACGGATTGATAAACCTTAGGTCATCCACTTGAGGGAAATTTGCTACTGTCCTACAAAACTCTGCACTTGGAGGCCCAACAACATCTACAAGAAGAAAGGTTGCGTAGTAGACATCGGAACCCACCTCGGATGGAGCGAGTTCAGTCGTTGGTGCCATTATATTGCCATAAAGGGTGGAAGCATTGCTATAGTGGCTGTACTCCTCGGAGGAGTGCTATTACCATTACGTCGGGCAGGGTCACGCTGTTATGGCACAAACACGCAACATAATGAGCAAGCCTGATTACTGCTTGAGTTCCCTCCCTTGCTCGAGTCCTCGGACGCCAGTCGTACCTTTTTCAAGGAGGCAGGGGGAGAATGGGGGAAGTCCCTCCCGAGGAGGATCGTTGAGGGGGACGTTGGGAAGATAAAACCACTCCTCAGTCCAATGATCCATTGATTCCTCAGGGGTGCCATCAAGATACCTGGTGCAGGCTACCTTACAAACCTCGGCCCCTCCACACTCCCACAAAGTACCTCCTCGGTGGCGTGGCATGATGCAGAAGAAGTGGCACCATAGATCAAAATGTGGATGGCACCCGAGGAAGGCCTAGCATATCACAATGAACCAGGCTATGTGCAGAATGGAATTGGGGGTGAGATGGTGGAGTTAAAGGCTATAGAAGTGTAGCAGACCCCTTAGGAAAGGATGAATTGGGAAACCCAAGCCCCTGAGCAAAAAGAGGACAAAACATACCTGCTCATGTTTTTCGGGCCTGGGGCGGGGATCCTGGGTGAAGTCGCCATTCACGGCAACTAACCCCGAATGAGGGAAGGCCGCTTGGGGAGGAGGCAGATAGCCCAACCCCACAAGGCGATCTAGTTGAGCCTGAGCCATGGTCACTAGTGCAGAAAAGCCTAGTTATGGCATGGCAAAAAGGGCCTTGCTGGCGTGGACACCCAACGCCACCAATATGGCGCCATTGTTAATAAATAGTGGTGGCCTTGGGCTCCATGTCAGCAGTATTCTATGTGTTGATGGCGTGCCACGTGGACAATGCCACCACTATTATCACTCACATAGCGATGTGTGCTATGCTTTGCATGCCACGAACATTTCATGCAGCCAAAAAATACATTTTCCCCACGATATAACATTTAGCATTTCACAACAAAACTAAACACGTATAAAAGATAACACAGTAGAACAATACCCGTTAATAGAACAATATACCAGTTAATAAGTGACAATCTCACAAACAGTACGTACTAGCTAGCTAGCTAATTAATAAACGACAATCTCCACAAACATGAGCTAACTAATAGTTAATAAGCAATTTATCGTTAGCCCAGCCACACACATACTTTCAAATCATGTCGATGATGATCATCATCCTCAAGTCAATGCACGGAGTGTTCCTGATAGTGACTAAGACGCATGTCCAACCCAAAGATTCTTGCTAGCAAGGAAGTTGTTCCACCCCGCCGCGCTTAAGGCAGTGCGACCGTCCATGTCCAATGCGTACGCACAGGTGGTGATGGAGCCCCTTGTGGTAAGGCGTAGTCCAGCAATGCCTGCTTCATCCGGCTCGATGCCACAGCTCACAGATAGCCTCTTAGGTAATTTCTGAAGAAAAAATACATATATGATAAATATCACCGGATTCACATACATATCATCGGATTCAACACTAAGCATCGGATTCAACACTAAGCATATCAGCGGATTCACATATATATATATGATAAATATCATCGGATTCACATATATATTATCAACAAAAAGCATACACTTCAATTCACATATATATAGCATCGGATTCAACACTAAGCATATCATCACATACTACACTAAGCATATCATCACACTACTATACTAAGACATATCATCACATACTACACTAAGCATATCATCACGCTACTACACTACTACACTTCAATTATAAACAAAGCATGCATACACTAAGCATATCATCACATTACTACACACTAAGCATGTCATCAAATTACTACACTAAGCATATCATCACATTACTACACTAAGCATATCATCAAATTCTACACTAAGCATATCATAAAAATTACTACACTAACTAAGTATCATCAAATTACTACACTAAGTAACATACCATGACATGGCGGATAACATTCGTCCTTGTCAGATGGGTCATGATTGGCATCCCGACATAGGCATCACGTGGAGGAAGTTTTTGCCAAAGGTTGTCCGTTCATCCTCGCTCAGCCTCATTCTTTGGGCATAGAGGGCTTCATCAAGTGGGTCCTCGTCATCTTTCTCCGTGTTGAGATAGATAACAGCCAGCCTGGGCCTTCGTCATCTGAAGGAGAACATGATCAATTCACCCCCAGTGAGACGCATGTGAGTGATGAAACGATCCCATTCATCTCCTCCAATCTGGGACATCTTTCGTCCCTTCTCGAAGCCCCCCCCCCCCCCCGGAGCATCGAAGATCACAGTGTCTCCGGTCAGCTTATTGAATTTCAATCTCACATTGCATGGGACGATCTGTATAAGAAAAAACAAAAAACACACACACAATGCATTAATGGATATAGCAACAAAAACAAAAAAAATTAACTGTTAGAAGGTTCATAATTTGTTATCGCTGCAGGAACAAAACTCGGCTGGAAGTAGATGCCAAACAGTGTGCCAGTTGCAAGGCTGCTTGCGCACCTTGACTTGCACACTCGACATGATGGTGGTTACTTCATTCTACACAAAACATATTGAACACAAAGTATAATCGGATTCTAGACTACTAAATCAACACTAAGTATAATCGGTTTCTATGTACACTAATAAATCAATTTCTACTAAACATAATCGGATTCTACAATGCTAAATATAATTCTACACTACCAATCTAATTTATAGGAGTTCATCTCACTTATTCCAAACATTCCAGACTACATTACCAAAGTTGAACTTGAATCATTAATATTCTAGACACTCAAAAATATTCTACACAAAATACACTATTAAAATCAGATTCTACACAACAGCAATCGGATTTTACAAAGTAATCCATGGAACTAACTTTGAATTCTACATCACTAAAAATGTTGATTCAACACTACTTAAATTCTACACAAATAAACTTATACATGAATCCCATAGATTCCGTGTGGCGTCCGCGGACGGAGGAGGTGCGAGTGGAGAGGAACGACATGCGATGGGAGGGAAAGGAGAGGATCGAACCTTGCTGCCAGTGGTGTGGCAACGGGCGGAGAGCTCCAGAGGTGGCGGCGGCGGCTGATTGAGGGGGAGTGTGTGTGTGGGTGAAATGAGGGCGGCGACTAGGTGTTTTACTGAAGAGGAGGAGTTAACTAAGGTGGGCCAGTGCTGGCGTGGGTCTAAAACGCAACGCCATAGCTAATAACAGCCCAAATAAAAAAAGACTAAGATTAATAAAAGACTCAATATAATAAAAGACTCAAAGTACTAAAAGATTCAAAATAATGAAAGACTCAAAATAATAAAAGACTCAAAATGATAACAGGTAGTAAAGAAATAAAAGACCCAAAATGATAAAAATACTAATAATAATAAAGACTAAAATATAATAAAAAATGTTCATTATTTTTTCACAAATATAATCATTAAATACTTAAAACACTTGATTAAATGAGTTAATTATTTCCGGCGTAACATAAGTTAGCACCACAGCAATAGCTAATTAACTACGGCGTGCATAGCAATCCGTCGCCACCACTATCTTCCAAACGGGTGAGTACAGATGGGCCAACAGATTTGTGAAGTGTTAAAAAAAAGCAACGCCAACACTAACCATATAAAGCGGACATATCAAATATGCCAACGCAGCCACTATTTGAATAAAATAGTGCTGGCGTTGATTGAAAATGAGGCGCCACCAACTAAAGTTGCGGCCAGCCATTTCTCCACTAGTGGGTGCAGCTCTTCCACTGTCCTTTAAGGAAGCCGGCGGAGCGAGAGGGTGACGTGGCCACTGAATCCATGGCGGCAGATCTCTTGGCACGATGATGGAATCGCTCAGTGAAGGCGTAATTCAAGAAGACAGTTGCAAGAGACAGAGCATGATGGCAGGAGGATTAAAATCATTTCGCTTGGCCGTCTTGTCCTTTTATGACAGAGAAATTTCATGAATCCGTGATGGGATGTTTGAGTCTGGTGGCGTAAATCTCGCATGTTCCCCAGGCATCATGCGTATGATGGGCACAAAGATCGAGTGGGCAGATAATGATGATGCTTCGTGTGTCTTGGGGCCCGAGAACTGTTTCAATTGGACGCTTGACGGTGGGAGCCCGAGTGACGTATACGCGCTCCAACAACCCTTAATATGACAACACCCCGGGAGAGTAAATAGGCGGTCAGTACCATCAGAGGTGGGTCTGGGTCATTGATTGGGCCCAGACAGGATACTTCACCCCTATGGCAGGGGCGCCCGAGTTGGGGTACTCGACCCATGGATTTCCTCGGGAACGATGAAATTCCTAGTAAAAGGGATTGAAAGAATCTTTGGGACAGGCTCATTGGATGCCGGAGGTGTACGACTCCTCCGCCAAAACAAAATCACTTCAAAAATTGCGTAGTGTTGAACCAGCTTGCAAAACCGAAGACCGAAGATTGGGAGCAGCCCAGAAGGACCGAGGAACGTCCTCGGCTTGAAGACCGATTCTGTGGCTATTGACAGAGTCCTGGATTAGGGGGTGCTTGACGTGTCGGTTACCGGTCCTTTGGGCTGGGCTGAGGGCCGCCCTAAGCTCATCATATGGTGGGCTTCATTCGTCTGGTCCAAGAACACCAAGAAGGAATGACCCGAGGACTTCGAGCATATTGCAAGGTTTAGAGGTAGTCTTCGGTATTTTTTCCCCTAGATGTAACCGACCTTGTGTAACCCTAGGCACCCCAGTTATCTTTATAAACCGGGATGCTAGGGGCGTAACGGGACGAACTCATTCACATACGATCTCGCGGTAGATCACCTATACTTTGTACCCCATCCACATCAATACAATCAAAGTAGGACGTAGGGTATTGCGTCCTCGAGAGGGCCCGAACCAGGGTAAACACCATTCCTCCTGTAACCATCGTCCCAAGGCTACAGATTGGGACCCCCTACCCGAGATCTGCCGAATCTAGCTCCGACCCTAAGGATATGCTCCTTGTCTATGAAGGTGATGAAGAGCTCATTGTAAGTGGTTACACCGATGCTAGCTTCATAACTGATGCAGATGACTACAAATCTCAATCGGGCTATGTTTTCACCCTTAACGGTGGTGCGGTGGTTTGGAAAAGTTTCAAGCAAAACATTGTTGCGGATTCTCTGACGGAGGCATTATATATTATAGCTTCAGAAGCTTCAAAGGAGGCGGTTTGGATCAAGAATTTTCTTGAAGAAGTAGGTGTGGTTGCAAGCGCATTGAACCCCGTGGACCTCTATTGTGACAATAGCGGCATCATGGATCAAGCAAAGGAGCCAAGGTCCCACCAGAAGTCCAGACATATTCAACACAAGTATCACCTTATTCGATATGATGTTGAAGAAGGATTTGTCAAAGTACTCAAGATTCACACGGATCTGAATGTGTCAGACCCGATGACGAAGCCTCTACCATGAGCAAAACATGAACAACACCAGATTGCCATTGGTTTAAAAGTAGTTATGTAAACTAGATTATTGACTCTAGTGCAAGTGGGAGACTGTTGAAAATATGCCCTAGAGACAATAATATTTGAGTATTACTTATTTCCAAGTTTATAATTAATGTTTTTATTTTAAGCTATAACAGCTATCACTACTAGGAAAAAGCTTACTAGTAGCGCTTGTTTTTTTGCTACCAGTAGTGCTGGCAAACGCGCTACTGTTATGGCGCTACAGATATTTTTTAGCAGTAGCGCGTGTTTGGCCCAGCACTACTGGTATTTGGTGATACTAGTAGCGCTTGTTTGTAGCGCGCTACTGGTACTTTTCTGTAGCGTGTGTGAAAACTAAGCGCTACTGTTAATTGAGCGCTGCTGGTAAATTTTACCCCGCGCCACTGGTACAATTTTAGTTTTTTTTTGTTTTTACATTTTGAGGGTGTACGTATTTAAAGATACATCTTTTATACAATAACATGCATATTCATTGAAAAAGAAGTGAGACAGAAATGTCTAATCGTCGGCATCGACGAGCAAAATTTATTAGAAGTCTCAACTACAGTATCATCATTATCAATCATGGTCGAACACATGTCTCAAAATAGCGGTACAAGTTATAAGAAGTCTCAAATACATGGAACTACATGGTCACATACTCATGTTTCGTCATCTATGTAAACTATGATATGATCGCATAGAAGAGAAGAGCGATCACGATGAGCAAAAGCGGGATTATGTAGTAGTTCTTGCGGTGTTGGTTCTGAATCCTCTGTTTCGCTATGAACCTCAAGTAACTAGCTTTGGCTTCCCTTCTGCTATCAAACCCTTTCTGGCTTCCACCCGGGAAGCGGTACACTTGGGCCTGACACTCTGGCCACTCGTCGTACACACCCGGAACATGCCCTATGTACACGGCATACCACTTCTTCGCCATCGTTGATCTATATACCTGTCAGAGATGCACATATATATCATGAAGCGAATTCAACGATAATATGCAACATAACATACGTCGGCCTGCGGAGAGAAACAGTTAGCAAATAGAAGCAACGTATGGTAAACATAGTTAACAAAATTCATCGTACCGAAACTAATTAACTAGAGCGCAGCACCGTTTACATATAATAGTTTCATCGTACAGAGACATTCAAAGTTTCATTGTACAGAAAGTAACAACTAATTAAACGGACACATTGTCATCGTCAAGCAATGCACTCGTCCCATCTGGCCATATCCGGGAGGATGTACCCAAGCTTAGTGAAAGGCGTGGGTTCAGAAGTCAGCCCGCGATATTGGGCCGCCGTAGAACATCCCTTTCTCTTTGAGGATGTCTTTCATGATGATGGACGCAATTTCCTGCTGGACCCAGTAGAAATGATTTCAAAGTTGATGATCCGGCATGGGTCCAAAGGCTTCGGCCCATCTCTGGATATGGGCAATGGATGAAGATGTCATGCAAAGTGATTGCACATCCCTTCTATACTACATCATTTGATGGATGATGTAGAATCCATCATTATCACTTCTTGCCAGTCGCTGGACGCAACAGAAGTCAGTCTTATGGCTGAAACACATCCCGCCCTTATTTGTTTTTTTACATGGATCTAGCCACCCCGCATGCTGAAGCCCAGGAGAGCTATGTCCAGAACATACTTTATGTGTGCGTAATCTTTCTTCTCTATGGTCCTCGACGGGTCCAAATATAGAGCGCGGGAGAAACCCATGTAAAGAACGATGAGAACGGTGTGCCCCCTGCTGCACAAAATAAATACATGATCAACTTAGCCTCCATGCATGCAAAGTCATTATTGAATTGCACAACAGGATGTATGTGTTATTGTGGCTATCCGCGGATGACTTACGTGGGATGATAAGGTAGGAGAATCGTTTCCTTATCCTTACTGATGACCAAGAATTCTTTGATGTACTCCCTCGCATATTGACGGTTGGCTTTGTTGATTGACAAGAAGCCCTCATGCATGTAATACAGGTCCCTGACACCAAGACCAGTGATTTGCTCTCTCCGGATGATGTAGTTCATACGCAGCGCATACAGGCGGACAAACGTAAAATCGAGTCTCCTCATTTGAAACATCTCGAAGATGTAATCAAATTGCATGAAGAACAGGTCCGTGGGGCATGTGTCGACGTACATCTTGGCACTGCTCGGCACATGAACCGTATAAATTGGGTATCTTGGATCTTTCGAGGCGAGAAGGATTATCTCTATCGACAGCAAATGGTCATGAAGTCTCCTGAGATCCCCTGTTATGGCGGCTAGCACATCCGCCGGTACCATTGGCTTTCCCGCGACATGGAGTAACGGCGGATGTTTCATTGGTACACTGTCCGCAACCCTGGCCTGTGGAGGCGGCTGGCTGCTAGAAGCAACTTTGGCAGCTTTAGCGGCTGCAGAGCCTTTTCTCGACGGTCTCTTCCTCTGCTTCTTCTTGGTGGGCTCAGGTGCTAGTGGGTCTGTCAGACCCTGCCTGACCACCGCCCCCAGTGTTGTCGGGCTCAGCATTGCACGCCTCTGGCTTAGTTGAGCTTGGGTTGAGGCGGCATCTGGAGGCGTGTCCTGCGAGGATTGCATGAACAAAGACTTCTTGCACTCCCGAGGACGTTCCGGCTCGGGTACACCATGCATCTCATATTCATATGGTTGACTCATCGCTACTTTGTTGTCAAAGCCGGTATTGAGATACTGGAGAGGGTCATCCTCCTCCATGTCATGATCCATATCCTCTTCCATGGGGGCGATGTCATCAGCCGCAGGAATGGTTGGGCCCCCTTCCTCGTGTCTCTCGATCTCACCCAGCAGCATAGACGGTGGTTGTAGTTGTGTAGGTGGGGTTGTGGTCATACCTTCCTGAGGTCCCGTTGGTGTGCTCCCGGCCACCTCCACACGAAGAAGATTCTTTAGCCACAGGATCGCCCAATCTTTGCATTGGCCAAGCTACGTCGGGGTCTCGTCATCCTCTCCATCGGTTTGTATGGGAGGAGGAAAACCCTTGTAGCCCGCTTTCACACTCGCCACGGAGACCCTTAAGGCATTATCGGGCATCTGCCGGCGGTGGAACAAGCGATCCTTGGGCTTCACTATAGTACCTTTCCACATCCACCAACCCGCCCTTCATGTGGTAGAGGAGGGTGCACGGAGTGCAGTTGGCCTACGAAGACATGTACGTGTGCGGTGTCAGAGATCGAAAATGCAACAGGAACTGAAGATTAATTAGTTATGTTGATGAGGGTGTGGTGCATATTTACCATGAGGGCGTCGAGCTCAACCAATGTCGACGGCCGACATTCAAGCCAGAGACGCAGCACGGGCTACTGTGAGAGGATGTGGGAGCAGGTGCTGGAGTATGTGTGGATGCGGTTGCTATACAAGGTACGGGTGCGGGTGCGCTGTTCATTGAGTTGCTTCCGATGAAGCTGGGCATGGGAAAATCAGTTGGGGCCGCGTTTGGATTTTGGTGCATCTAGCTGACCACTGTTGGAATCAAGCTTGTAAACGCAGCTGCCATATCATTTTTGTAGGCAGCTACCGCTTCCCGGATTGCCTCAGCTTTGGTATCAGCTCTGGTTTTCTCGACCGCCCGCGCCACCTTCTCGTCGATAGTCATTTGACTGAACTTCTTTCTCTGCCTTTTGGCCTCGGGGTCCTCGTTATAATAGTACTTCCACGTGGTGCCGTCTCCGATGCCATGCACACGTCCATATTGCGGCCGCTGGTCTGACAGGTGTCCCATCATTATGTTCATGGCCCGGTTGAAAGGGGTGTCCCACTTGTACCTCGCCGACGACTGAGTCGACTGAGTCGACGAGTCGCTTTCGGCTGTAAGCTTGTGTTGCTCTCTCTGCAAAATGGAGCGTGAATCATTTACGAATGTGTCTAGAACGTAGTAGACTTGATTGATACGAAGCTAATATAAGGTGGTAAAACAATAGTTACCAGTATTCTCATGAATTTCCTAGTTGGCCCGTCGGTGAAAAAAATCTTTTTTTTGGGGTCCCACGAGAACCGGGCCCTGATGAAGTCGTGCTCCTGCTGGTCGGTGAACTCAGCCAAGGGGTATGGGATCCCCAGACGTTCACGTTCCGTGTCCTCCTTAGCCCACACAGGCCTCTTGCCCATGTAACCACGGCTTTCGAGGTGGTGGTTCCCCATGTTCTTTGCCTGAAGCTGCTTGCCTCTCTTTGACCTGGCCTTGGCAGCTTCTTCATTGCAAGTCGCCTTGAACTTTTCAAAGTCCTCTCTCATAATTCTTGGATTGTCTGCAACAATTTCGGCATAGGTTTCATGGTCTACTTCAATTGCCTTTTTCACCCGAGTTTTCCAGGCACTCAATGCACTGCTAAACTTCCCTAGGGCTTTCTTTCCGACCGGTGAACAGGAATCTTGCGTGCAACCTAGTTAGGAGCAGTTGCTTCAAATGTTCATTCTTCCGTATTTTTGTGGTGTTGATGTTAGTGGTATCCCGTAGGATGCATGCTAGTTGGTTGCCGTAACACGCTGCCACTTCCCGCGGCTCTGTTGGCTTGAACTCACCGGGGTGCACCGCCATGACCACTAGTCTTCTGGTGCCAAGCTCATTTGGGCGTCGTGCCCTTTTTGCCTTCTTTCCTTCACTGGCTTGGGAGGTCCCACCTTCCGAGGTCTCGTTAGCAACATCATCAGTGCCCGTCTCAGTGCCGGTGTTGGTGGCATCAATGTCAGCGTCGGCGCCACCACCATTGTCATCCGTCATGACAAGGGGGTCCTGCCACCCTTGTTTCTCCAGATTTGCCAGAAAGTCGAGGTAGGCGTGTGCTTGTCCTTCTTGGGTGCGAGAACCTCCGGCCTCATCACTGTCGGCCATGTTTCCTAGGGTTCAATCTAATCATTTAATTCTCGAGCTTTATATAATGAAATGAACAATGACAAAAAAAAGTGACCTATGTTTTACTTGAATGTCATTTCATTCCCGTCCCGGAAAATCTCGGGCACAAGATATGTCCTACTTTCTAGCACAAGTCGTGCCGAAATTCACAGAAAATTTTGGCATGACCTATGCTAGAAAGTGCACATATAGAGCGCCTGAAATTTGCCGGAATGGAAATGCATCAACACTTCTGGAAAAACATAGGCCACTCGAAATCGGTTTCCCTGCAAACAACAATATATATGGCCGGCACAACAAGACCAGCTCAACAATATATGCCTCTTAAATTTCAGAGCAAATGACAATAAGCACTATGTGCTGAAGTAGCATTTCACTATCATCCTACAGATACATTCTGCGACAGCACCTCGGTAAGCTTCTTCTTCCATGTTTCTCTCTCTGTTTGCAATTTAGTCATGTTCTTTCTTCTTCTGCATCTGCATATGGAGTGCAGAAAGCAGTCATGCTATACAACGATAGGAATTTCAGAAACTGAATTTATATGGTTGTTAGCCATCAGCGATTCTTTTTTCTTTTTAAAAAGATATCATTGATTAATTTAGACATATTCATTTTATCCTCCTAGTAACAACACAAATGGAGCCTAGTGATCTAGAGATTAAATTAGAAAATTATTGCATGCACCAGAAAGATCAAGACAGAGCTTCTTCTGCCAAGTTTCTCTCTTCGTTTGCAATTTAGTCATGTCTTTTCTTCTTCTATACACCTGCATGGAGCAGCAACATTTTTTTTAAATTAACTGTTGTTTTGTTTTCCATTTTGTTTCTGCTGACTGTCAGAAACTGGCAATATTGTTATACAATGATGATAGGAATTTCTGAAACTGAATGTTCTATGGTTGTTAACCATCGATTTCTCAAACAAATCTGATTTTTTTTCTTGTGTTCTTTTAATGTAAGAATCTACAACATTTCAGACATTTCAGTTTGTTTTCTATTGCACCACTGACAGCAACGAATCCCCGATTTTAAACCACCTTAAATAATGCATGGAGATAGATCGAGACGCACCGATTCTCGTGGAGGATGTTTGCCGGCGTAGATGTTCCCGGCGTCCTTCTCCTCCTCGCCGAGCACCTTGCTGCCGAAGGAGCCGAGCCTGGTCTGCAGAGACCAAATCACCCGGTCACAGAGAGAGAGAAAGAGAGATAGAGAGAGAGAGAGAGAGAGACCTGCCGGTAGAGAGAAGATCGCGCGGCGGAGGTGGCCTGGCGAGCTCAACCCTAGCAGACGGTGGGGGCGTCGGTGGAGGGGACTGCTCGGGGAAGCTCTTGCTCGAGGGGGCGGGGGGTGGATCTGCTATGCGAGGAGGGGGTGAGGGGGCGGCCGGTGGTTGCTGCAGACGGCGGGGTCGGCGTCGGGGTGGCCCGGGCAGAGGGCTGGGGGTCGGCAGCGGCGTGTCTCGGCGGCGGCATGGGGAATCAAGAGTGTGAGAGAGAGGAGGAGTGCGCGTGGGGAATGGCTGGGCAAGCGCCTATAGCCAACTTAGCAATAGTGTTGTATGCCAAAACGCGCTATAGCTAGCTATAGCGCGGCTCAGGGAAACAAGCGCTACTGCTAGTTTTTTTTTATTCTGTGGGCAGTTATCTGTAGCGCTTGTCCAGTCAAAAAGCGCTAGTAGCAGTCTTTTTCTTTTTCATTTTTTTATTTTTCTTTGTCATTTTTCTTTGTCATTTTTCTTTTTCCTTTTTCTTTTTTCTTTTTCTTTTCATTTTTTCTTTTTCTCTTTCTTTTTCTTTCATTTTTCTTTTTCATTTTTTCTTTCTTTTTCCTTTCCTTGTTGTAAGTTGTAGCAGGGGCATAGGGTTAGGTCTGTTGGAGTAATAACACCCTCCGGATAATAATTAGTGCATAATATATATTACATCATTTGACGGCAAACGGTGTTAAGTACGTATACAAAATAGATACACACAAATTATGATAGTTTGTCAGCTTGGGCGACGACGTTTCAGACTGATCTTCTTCTTTCCTCTTTTGTTCGTTGTCGAATAATTGAGCCCCTTGTCGTGACTTTTCCTTTTCTAGAGAGTACGATCTTTCTTAGGTAATGTAGGGTTCATTCCTCTTTTGACATATGTTTCATCGTCGTCGTCATTATCTTCCCTCATCGGGTCATCGTACTGGTCGTAGTCTTCCTCGTTGGTGACTCCATCCATTCCAATGATGCTCCTTTTGCCTCTCCACATGACAACACGGCTGGGATTGCTCTGGTCGGTTATGAAGAAGCATTATGTCACGTGCTTAGCGTGTACCCATGGCACATTCTTGGTGGTGGTGTCCATGGTAGCACTATTGGCGTCGGGTATACACATGGTAGTGAAATGTCGGTTTTCTCTTTGTATGTTCTTAGCCCATCTGACACGGAACATCGTCGCGCTATGCAATCCAGAGTAGTCAAGCTCCCAGATCTCTTTGACCCTTTCGTAATATCTTTCAGTTACGTTCCTGGACATGGCTTCCATCCTCACCCCTGAGTTCTGGTTATCACTATTTATATCTTTGGCCTCCGTGTAGAACGTGTATCTGTTGATATCGTATGCTTGATAAGTCGCGAGGTTGACCGACGGGCCATGTGCTAAGGCGAATATGAACATTCCATATGGACAGCCCTCTTCTGGGGGATTAGCCAGAACTCGCTCTTTGAACCAACACAAGAAAGTGGAGTTGTGCTCTCTAATAACTTAACCGTCCGTCCTGTGCACCCCATGGTCACAGTAGTTCTTTGCGATGGTCTCTTTGTGCAGTGTCACGAAATCTTCTAGCACATCTAGGTGTTGTAGCACTACTAAGTTTGCCCTGTCAAAGTCGTTCTGTTGGCCTGAGCGGTCCACATTCAATTCCCTTCGACCGTTGGTGTGACCTTCTCCTTGGAGCCTTCCACAGTGCTTGTTGACGGGCAAACCAACAACAGGGTCTCTGATGCCTAGATAATTCTCGCAGAAGGAGATGCACTCTTTGGTCAGATAGCCCTGGGCTATGCTTCCATCCGGACGAGACATGTTACGAATGAATCCTCTGATGACCCCATTCATCCTCTCGAATGGCATCATGCTGTGCAGGAATGTAGGCCCTAGGTCAATGATGTCGTCCATGATGTGGACACACAGATGCACCATGACGTCAAAGAACGCGGGCGGGAAGTACATCTCTAGCTCATTTAGTATGACAATGATCTCTTCTTGTAGCCTTTGGAGTTGCTTCACACTGATCGACTTTCAAGGGATAGCATAAAAAAAGTGGCATAGGTCAGTAAGCGTCTCACGGACATGTGTGTCCATAATCCCTCTAAGTGCAACCGGGAGTAACTGCATCATCATCATGTGACAGTCGTGAGACTTCATCCTGCTGAACCTTTTTTTGTTGGTGTCCAGATATCTGCTTATCTTCACACAGTATCCGGAACTAATTTTGATTCCGGCAAGGCACTTGAACAATTGATCGACCCCCTTGGGATCTAAGGTGAAGCAAGAGGGGGGGGGGGGCAATATTGTTCTTCATTCTTGTTTATTTTTTTGCCCCTATCTTCCATCTCCGTCTCCGTCTCCTCCGACGACTTTTTAACGGGCATTTGGAGATCATTCCTGATATTCAAAAATTCCAAGTCTTTTCTTGCCTTCGGCCCATCCTTGGTCTTCTCCGGCATGTTCTTCAATGTTCCAAGCAAGCTCTCGAAGATATTCTTCATGATATGCATTTGATCAAGGCTATGAGGCGTGTCGAGTCTGGGCCAGTACTCCAAGTCCCAGAAAACAGACCTCGTCTTCCATACCTTCAGCAGCACCTCCGGTGCCTTTTTCTTCGTCTTTCCCGGCGAGGGGCACTCTTCCCAGTTCTTCAACAACTCATAGACTTCGATGCCGCTCCGCTTACGTGGAGGTCCTCGATGCTCAGCCTTACCATTGAATAGATCTCCATGCTTTCTCCACGGGTCATCCTTCTTGAGCCATCTTCGACGCCTCATGTACATGATTTTTGAAGACCCGTCGTCGTTCGATAGCTGCTGAGAAGTTGTATCATCCATGCACCTGGTGCATCCGCAATATCCATGGCACACCTAGCCCGAGGCATATCCGTAACCAAGATAGTCCTGCACCGTCGTGATCAGCGTGGCTCTCATGTCGAAATACTATCATGTGCTGGCGTCCCATGTCTTGGCCGGCATTGTCCATCACGTGTGTAGCTCCTCTTTCAGTAACCCGAGATACAGATTAATATCATTTCCTGGTTGTCTCGGCCCTTGAATAAGCATAGTCATGTGTATGTATTTTTCCTTCATGCACTTCTAGGGGGAGAGGTTGTACATCCATACAAACACGGGCCATGTGCTATGATTGGTGTTCTGGTTGCCAAATGGACTCATGCCATCAGTACTAGCGCCAAGCATGATGTTCCCTGCATCATCTGTGAAATATTTATATTTAGCGTTCAATGCTCTCCACTGGCTAGCATCTGTGAGGTGTCTTAGCTTTGGATCATCTCCATCGTCTGGCTTCACCCTCTCCGCATGCCAGCGCATAAGCTTTGCTTCCTTAGCATCTACGAAATACCACTGCAGACGGGGAGTGATCGGAAAGTACCATACAACTTTCTGTGGAGCTTTCTTTCTGGCCTTCTTATATCGTGAAGCATTGCACTTTGGACAGATGGTTTTTTCCGCGTGCTTGTTCTGATATATGATGCAATCATTGATGCATGCGTGGTATCTAATGTGCAGCAGATCAAGAGGGCACACAATTTTCTTTGCCTCCTCGACACTAGTAGGACACAGGCTTCCCGCGGGAAGAACCTTCTTTAGATACTTCAAAAGCTCATCCAGGCTTGCGTTCGTCCATTTATATTTTGCCTTCATCTTTAGAAGTTCTAGTGTGAAACTCAAGCGGGTCACCTCAGGATCGCAACCATCATACAATGGAGTCATCGAGTCTACCTCCAGTTGCGCTAGTTTGGCCTTCTCTCTAGAAGCAGCTCTGTATCTAGTCGTCTTCTTGCAAAGCAGGTCTCGAACATGCGGGTCCTGCATGGCTGAACTTAGTAGCAATGAAGACCGCGGCGTGTCCGCGTCTTCTCCGCCTGGTCCAGCCTCTTCTCCGCCATGTCTGGCCTCTTCGCCACCATCACCATTTCCGTGGCCCTCTTCTTCCGGCCCATAATCGGTCATCTCTTCATATGTCCCCATGTTGTTATTTCCTGCCCCGTCGACGTCCTCATCATCATCTTCACTTATCCACCGAGTATGGCCATCCACGAAACCATGCATGAGCAAGTGCGCCTTGAATCGACCACCCTTAAAGGGGTCGAGCCTGACTCCTCCTTTGCATTTTCGACACGGACATAAAACATCCTTCAGTTTTTTCATACATGTCGTCCACCCTGGATTGCCAGCATCTTTCCACCATCCTTTCGTTGACCTTCATGATTGCCTGCGTGGAGCAAAAGAATTATAACCATGTTGCATGCATGCATCAAATTCATAAAAAAACGACATGACCTTCCCTAAACATAGGACATATTGAGTTTGCCCGAAATTCACCGAAACGGAAATGAATCGACATTCTGGCAAAACATAAGCAACTCATGTCACGCACATTTCAATAAATACACAATATAGGCAACTCACATGCCACACACAATTCAGTATCATATCGCGCTAGTGGCTCTTGTTCCTACTTGAAACCATGCACAAACACACATATATTTCCATTCTTGCACAACTCATCTTTTTGCTCACCTAATGTCGAGAGAGATCGAGCACACGGTGAAGATATTCAATTCTCCTTCTCAATTAGCTAGTATATCTAGATAGTGAGGTATCTAGATAGCTCTAACTAGGGAGAGAACTAGCTAGTGGAGACGGGTGGATGGGCAAAGAAATTAATTAAAGAGAGGGAGGAGGTAATAATGGAGGTGGTGGAGGGGCAAAGAAAGAGAGAGGGAGGAGGGAGTGCATTAATGGAGGTGGTGGAGGGGCAAAGAAGAGAGGGGGAGGAGGGGGAGCATTCAAGGAAGAAGCAACAAGCAAGTGGAAGATAGGAAGGGGGGAGAAAGGAAGGGGGAGGGAAGAAGGGGGAAAAGGTGGTAGATTTTAAGGCTGGCGGCCATAGCAGTAGCGCTGGGAAAGAAACACGCTACTGCTAGTTGCCCTAGCTGTAGCGCCGGTCTGGAAAACGCACTGCTAGTAAATGGGGCCCACCAGCTTACCCGTAGAAGAATAGCGGTAGCGCTTGTTCCTGACAAAGCGCTACAGATATAATCTTAGTTGTAGCGCTGGGTAGCATCAAAGCGCTGCTAGTATATCCTGACCTGGGGGTGCGGTGTGGCCCACTTAACAGTAGCGCCATCTGGCCCACCCTGCGCTGCTGCTAACTAGTACCAGTAGTGCCTGTTCTGCCCAGCGCTACTGGTACTGAACAGTAGCGCCGTGACCAGAACCAGCACTACTACTATTATTCTACATATAATCTATTTCCTAGTAGTGTATGGTTCTTGAATATGCGATTCAGAGGAAAAACTCATGAGCACGTTTAGAGTTATAAATGGTAAAATAAGATTCCTAGTCTTGCCTCTAGGACTAGCTCAAGAGTTAATTGATGGTTCTGTTTTCCTGATCATGGGCGGCGGGGCCGGAGTGGCTGCAGAAGGATGAGCATTTTGCTCGGAGGCGGCACTGCGGGAGCAGGGGTCGCAGGCCTCGGGCTGGGGGTCAGCGGTAGCGGATCCGTGGGAGGTGGCGGCCTCCGGCACTGTTGCGGCTTAGTCGGCTCCTCGTGCGGCTCCCCCGCACGGTCCGTGGCCCCTCTACGTCCGCCTGGTCATGCGGATGGGCCTGGATTCCGTCCTGGTGGTCGTGGTGGTGGCGGCGGAGGTGGATCTGGCGGCGGCGCTGGTGGTCCTGATGCTGGCAGGCCATTTCAGCGGGGCGGCTTCGGCCCGGCCTCTTATCAGCCTAAGGCTCAGCGTTTCTCGCCCTCCGACCAGGGCTCTTCTGCTCCGGCGATGGGTGATGGTATCCTGCCTCCCTCTCCCCCTCTTCCTCAGGTTGCTGCTACACCTCTCGTGCTTGGTTCGTTGTCCTTGTCTGCCACTCTCACTTGCTTCGCCTGTCACCGCTCGGGTCACTTCCAATCTAGATGCAAATTCCCTCCTTTTTGTTTGATCTGCCATTCTGAGGGCCACCTCATGGTCGACTGCATTGACCGCTGCAAGTTCCCCTCCTTCAAGCAGTATGGCATTGGCTTACCTGGGTGCTCGTTCTTCTCTCTGGATGGTACTCTCGACATGCCAATCGTGGCCCCCGTCACTTCTAACGCCGCAATTATCTCGATCCAGTCCCAGCCAGTCCCTACCCATGTCATTGCTGCCGAGCTCAAAGAGTGGGGGCTCGATGGTTGGGACTGGAAGATCCAACAGATCTCCGATGCCGATTTCGCGATCACGTTCCCTTCCAAAGAAAGCTTGAGGATGATGGCTTCCTGCTCCAGTTTCACTCTCCCGCTTAATCAGGTTGTTGTCTCGGTCAAGGCGGCTCAGAATGGTGCTAGATCTGTGGCCTCTTTGTCCGACATCTGGGTTCTTCTTGACGATGTGCCTTCTGGACTCCATAACACCCGCTTCTTGATGCCGTTTGGGGAATTGATTGGGAAACCAGTTGAGGTTGATTCGTCCTCTCTTAACCGTCTGGGCTCGGCTCGTATGAAGATTTGGTGTGTTAATCCTTCTATGGTGCTTGGCTCTATCGATATCTTTCCCTCCTCTGAAGCGTATCGGATTCGTGTTCGTGCCGAGGAGTTGGCTGCCCAGCAGGAACCCCCTCCACCCCTCCTTCCAATCCTCCTCATCCTGATCCACAAGGCGGTGACGGCAAAGCGGGGGCTGGTAGCAATACTGGTGGTGAAGCGGCGAATCCTTTCAATACTTTGGAGTGGGAGGGCATGGGATCTGAGGCTCGAGGCATGTTCGACTTCGGGGCGCCTGCCTCTGGTGGTGCTGGGCCCTCTGCGGGTGGTGATGGGAAGATTGGGGAGGTAGGGCTGGGGACAGCTGCTGGTGACAAGGACGTGGGTACACCTTTCTCTGCGGTGTGCTCCAACATCCCGCTGCGCCCGTCCTCTCCCTCGCTGTCTGGGATCGTGGATGTGCCGCCTCCGGCCCCTCAGCTGATGAGCCCTGTCAGCAAGAAGCCGAAATCGACTGTTAAAAATTCTCTGCCAAGAGTCGTGGCTCATCAGGGGCCAAATAGTCTGTAGCGGGCCTCTGCCGCCGTCTGGATGCTGATCTTGGGGCCGCTGCGGCGGGCCAGTCAGGTGGGGATGCGTCATCTCCGGCTGCTCGTTCTTCGGCGGTGCCTGTCCGCTCTCCCGTTTCCACGGCACGCAAGGGGCTGCGTCGGAAGAATACTGCGGAGCACTCCTTGGATCGTGCGGAGCGTCTGGCTGCTGCCAAGAACTTATGCCCCCCAGGTTCTTCCACCCTTGCCTCCCTTGTTCGTTTAGTCCTGCCTTCTATTCCAGACAGCCACCTGGTTCACGTTCTTTCTGATGTTGGCGTATCACTTGATGGTACTGTGGGATCAACTTCTTCCTTGATTTCCTTGATTCAGGCAAATGAGGTTGCCCAGGTAGCTATTGCCAAGGCCAAGGAGATGGCAGCTAGGAAGCTATTGGTCTCGACAGGGAGTGCGGTTGTTGCAGAGGGGGTGGGTAGTGGCCCGCCCTCCTCGGCTACGGAGAAACGGGCATGTGTCAAACGAGTTAAATCCTGTGTGGCCCCGTGCAGGTCTACTCTTCGCATCAAAAATATTTCGTTCAAATGAAATCTCTTTTCTGGAATATTAGGGGCTTCGGCGCTTGGGGGCGTCGAGAGCAAATCCGTGATTTGGTTCGAGGTACTAATGTCGACCTGGTCTGTCTTATCGAAACTTTTAAAGAGTCGTTCTCTCATAATGAACTCTCCTCTATTGCGGGTGCTGACCGCTTCGTGTGGCACTGTCTGCCGGCGTCTGGGCATTCTGGTGGTATTCTAATTGGTGTGAAACTGGATTCCTTTGATTTTGTTGCGTTTGACCACGGTATCTTCTGGGCTAGTATGGTCCTGTTGCATAAAAGTCTCAATGTTATGTGGGAGGTTCTGGTGGTCTATGGTCCTGCTGATCATTCCCTCTCTTATTTATTCTTGGATGAATTAACGGCTAAGCTCGAATCTTGTAACCTTCCACTGCTTATTGGTGGTGATTTTAACTTGCTTAGGGCCCCTGGTGACAAAAATTCGTCGCATTTTTCTTGGCCCTTGGCGGATGCTTTCAACGAGTTCATCGCGGACTGTGCTCTTCGTGAAATTCCTAGGACAGGTGCGCGTTACACTTTGTCTAATCATCAGATTAATCATGTACAGTCTGTCTTGGATCGTGTTTTTACATCCTCTCCCTGGGAGGCGATTTCCCCGCGGGCCTCCCTCTCTGCCCTCTCTCACGTTGGGTCTGATCATTCCCCCCTTATGTTGGATTTGGGTGTCTTGTCCATGTCTGTTGTTTCCAGATTTCAATTCGATGCTTCCTGGTTACTGGTTGATGGGTTGTCTGATTTAATCTCTGGGAAGATTGGTTCGCTCTTGGCCTCTAGGGTGAGGTCGTCTCGGCCTATGGATAATTGGCATTTTTGCTCCTACCAAATTCGCAAATTCCTTAAGGGTTGGGGCCGGAATAGAGCGGCCGAAGATTGGAAACTTAAACTCGACTTGCTGGGTCGGGTCTCGGCAATGGATGCGACTGCTGACGTTTCTGGCCTTTCTGCCGCGGGCCAGCAGCAGCGCTACGATCTTGAGGCTGCCCTCATGCAGCTACATCGTCAGGCCGAGGTCTACTGGAGGCAGCGTGGCACAATCAATTGGACTCTGAAAGGAGATTCCCTTACTGCGTATTTCTTTGCTATTGCCAATGGTAGGCGCCGTCGGTGTTTGATTGATGGTCTTCTGATTGACGGTGTGCATGTTTCTGACCATAGCCTTATCCTTGACCATGTTCTGAACTTCTTTTCTTCCTTGCTGGTGGCTAGGCCTGCTGCCGGTTTCGTGCTCTCCTCTTCTTTTTGGGAAAACTGCAGGCGCGTTTCTGTGGAGGAAAACATTGCGCTTTCGCTCCCCCTCTCTGTTGAAGAGATTGAGGTGGCCATTCATTCAGCTAATTTGAACTCTGCTTCTGGCCCAGATGGTTTCTCGATCCCTTTCTTCAGGAAATTTTGGCATGTCTTACGTGAGCTGGTCTGTTCTGTTATCCAAGGTTTCTGTTTGGGGACGGTTGATATTTCAAGATTGAATTACGCTATTTTGTTACTCATTCCTAAGGTCAAAGGTGCTGAGGTGATTTCACAATTTCGCCCTATCGCTCTTATCAATAAGTTTGCCAAGTTTCCGGCCAAGGGGTTTGCGACTCGCATGTCTCCTGTTGCTCACCGTATTCTTAGTCCCTCTCAATCTGCCTTCGTGAAGGGTCGGTTTATTCTTGACGGCATCCTATGTCTTCAAGAGATCGTGCATGACCTCAGGATTAGAGGATCCCGTGCTATTATTCTTAAGCTGGATTTCGAAAAAGCTTACGACTCGGTTAGTTGAGACTTTCTTCGACAAGTGCTTCTTACTAGAGGTTTCGATGCTGCTTATGTTCATCGGGTGATGCAATTGGTCTCTGGGGGCCACACTGCGGTGGCAGTCAATGGCAATATTAGTAAGTTCTTTGCCAATGGCAGGGGCCTGCGGCAAGGGGACCCTTACTCCCCCCTCCTATTTAATTTTGTGGCTGATGCCCTCTCTTGTCTGCTAGAGCGGGCAGCTGCTGCGGGTCACATCTCCCCTATCATGTCTCACCTCTTGCCTCACGGTATGACACATCTCCAATACGCTGATGATACAATCATTATGGTTGAGTTGAACGATGCTTCCCTTGCCCACCTTAAATTTATCTTGTTATGTTTTGAAGCTTTGTCGGGGCTCAAAATTAACTTTTCTAAGAGTGAGGTGATTGTCACTGGTGTGTCTGATGTTGAGGCTGTTCGGGTTGCTCAGCTTTTGAATTGCAGTTTAGGATCCTTCCGCTTCAAGTACCTAGGGCTTCCCATCTCCCCGTACCACCTGTGTGAGAAAGATTTCAAGCCTCTTGTTAACAAAGTTGGGAACCGTGTTATGCCTTGGCATGGCAGATATAACACTTCCGCCGGTAAGGTGTGCCTTATTAATGGGTGCTTATCTTCCCTTCCCATGTTCACCATGGGCTTTTACCGTCTCTCTCAGGGTACACATGATGGTTTTGACAAGCATAGAGGTGCTTTCTATTGGAACGCGGCTGATAACAAGCGCAAGTACAGGTTTGTGAAATGGAATATCATCTGTAGGCCCAAAAACTTTGGGGAGTTGGGCATTCTAAATACTGCGGTGATGAACAAATGTCTCATTACTAAGTGGTGGTGGAGGATTATGACGGCTGGCGTTGGTACTCTATGGTTTGATATTCTCAAAGCAAAATATTTCCCCTTCTGCAGCCCCATGTTTGCCGCTGCTTCTCAGGGGTCCGAGTTCTGGAAAGACCTTATCAAAGTCCGAGATGTGTTTCGGGATCATGTCAAATTCATGGTGGGGAATGGGTCCTCTACCCATTTTTGGCTCGACTGGTGGTCCGGGGACTCCCCGTTAGCTTCGTTCTTCCCTGTTTTGTTTTCTTATTGCTCTAACCCCGAGATCTCTATCTCTGAGCTCTCTGCTAATGAGTGGGACCTTGGCCTCAGGAGAACTCTCTCTCCTGTAGATTTGGATGACTGGCACCGTCTTGCTGCCTTGTTTCCTACGCTCTCGGAGGAGGACGACGCTGTGGTCTGGCCTCACGCGGCTTCTGGGAAGTTCTCTGTTAAATCCTTATATTCGCGTCTGATCTCTGGGACCCCCACTTCTAAATTCAAGAATGTGTGGGCGGCCAAGGTGCCTCCCAAGATTAAAATCTTCCTTTGGCAGGCTTTCAGGGGGCGGCTTCCTTCGGCTGATCAAATTCGTAAACGGAATGGGCCGGGGTTTGCTTCCTGTGCCCTCTGCCCTCAACTTGAAGATACTAATCACATCTTTTTTGGGTGTGTGCTGGCCAAACTGGCTTGGTGCTGATTGCGGTCCTGGCTGGAGGTCTCTTGGGCCCCCAACTCCTTCGATGAGCTTCGCCTTGTCTCCTCTGGCCTTCAAGGGGCTTCCAAGCGGTTGTTTTGGGTTGGCTTTGCCGCGCTGTGCTGGGCCTCTGGACTACTAGGAATAAATTCACCATTGAGGGTGTCTTTCCTAACAAGTCTGCTGATTTCTTGTTTAAAATATCTATCCTTTTGCAGCGGTGTAAATTATTGATGGGTTTTACAGATGTTCTTTGGAGGTTCCGTGCGCGGTTTTGATTGATTATACAAAGCTTACAGCAAGTGAGAGACAGAGGAAACAGAGCAAAAGGGTTCTAGCGGTAGAGGGTCCCGCACCGATGCACGGGAGCTAAGCCACCGGCGACACGGCCGTCGGCGGAGATCTAAAATCTCATCAAAGTAGCAGCCGCTCAGATCGCATCGGTATAAAAAAAAAGGAAAAGAAAAGAGCTCATCAAAGTTGCAACACAAATTTCATTACCAGCTGCAGCCAGGAAGCAACCTGGCCGCCTTAGATCACCATCATTTTATTCCAACATAAAAGGAACATGCGTGCCTGGACGCATTCTCAGCTAAGGCGGCTGGTGCCTAGCAGTGCGGGACGGCGATGCCGCAGGTCTGGAGTGTCTCGCGCGCGTGGGGGCTGCTCACGTAGTGCCCGTAGTTGGGGTCCTTGATGTACTGGCAGAAGCACCCCTGCTGCGCCCGGAGGTTGCCGCAGCACTCGCCGCTCGGCTTCGTCCCGCCCAGGATCGCCGACGCGCACACCGCCAGCTGCGTCGCCTCGCACACCGTGCGCGCCTCGCCGGGCGCCGCCGCCAGCAGCACCAGCTCCAGCATCAAGGCCACCGCTGCCTCCTTCCTCATCGCCATTGCTGTCGTCGTCGTTGATCTACTCACACGCTCGCTCTCGCAGTGGCAGGTGTTTCTAGGGACTCCAGGGGTACGTGTTTATAGTCGGCCAGGCACGGTCTGAGCTCGCCATGTTTCGCCATGCGGCCACACGTAGCCAGCGTACGCGGCCATCGCCGCCGAACTAGGTAGTGCATTCAAGTCTCGTCGGTAGAGGTCAGCTGGGTGGTTCGCCGATGTTGGTTTGCCCGCAACTAGGAGCAGAACAAACAGCCAGTCCGTAAACCCGGCAAATCCTATACGCACCATATGGTTAAAAAAAAATCCTATACGCAGCAACAGGTGTTGCAAAGGTTTCCGGGCACCGGATAAGAGGAAGAAAACGACGTCTAGTGAGGGCTCCAACAGGGAGCAGAATTCTGCTAGAGGTAACAATCCAGATTCAACCAACTCGAGCACTGCTAAGGACACATCTGCCGAGGTAAACTCCCCAAGAAAGAACAATCTGAATAAACGCAAGGGTGGGTGAGTTTACAGGAGGATATTGAGCCCGCCCTCAATGACAACACAGCACATGTTGAGGGTGCTGGTCTGCAACTGGTTATTCGAGACAAGATGGCTGATAAGGGCGATGGGACACGTGATGATGAGGATCTGGTTGAAGGGAGGGAACGCAAGAAAAAGAGACCTACACCGGAGAATTCCGGAAACGTGGCGGAGGCTGCAGAGCAGCCCTGGCCCTCCCAATGAATCTTATGAGCTGGAACTGTCGAGGGCTTGGGAACCCATCGACAGTTCGTGAGCTTCGCAAAATAGTGAAGCAAGAAGGTCCCGCCCTGCCTTTTGTTATGGAGATGAAGATCAGGGGGAAGCGAGTGGAAAGTTTGCAAACTCTGCTGGGTTTTGCCGGCTGTTTTGCTGTTGATAGTGATGGATTAAGTGGTGGCATTGGCTTGTTCTGGACATCAGATGTCAATGTTGAATTGAAGAATTTCAGCCAGGTGCACATAGATGTGTTGGTCAGGAAAAAAGATCAAGATCAAGGCTCCTGGCGGTTCACTGGTTTTTACGGGGAACCAAGGTCTGAAAATCGATATCAAAGTTGGAACTTCTTGCCTACTTTGCATGCAATTCGGCACGAAGGGTGGATCTGTATGGGAGATTTTAACGAAACACTATATGGGGAAGAGCACTTCAATGTGCACCCGAGACCAGCATGGAAGATGCAGGCTTTTCGTGAGGTGGTTGATTTTTGTTCCTTCCAAGATCTGGGTTGGAGAGGAGTAAACTTCACATGGATAATAGGCAGCAAGGCGATGCAAATGTCAAGGCGCGACTAGACCGTGCTTTTGCGAATAGTGATTTTGTCAGCAACCATCCTCCTGCCAGGGCTATGGGCCAGCTATCATGGGCCAACCGTCAGGGGCTGAGCCCAGCTGGACACTCAGGAACAAGCCAAGAACCACTCAAAAAAAAAAAAAGGAACCGAAGCCAAGCAGAGCGACTACATATACGCAAGGAGAGCTGCGAGCAAGGGATCCGGGCATGGATCACGAACCTGCACGGCGGGGGCTTCCTTCTCCCACCCCAGGCTCTCCTCTCAATCTCCTTCTTGCTGTTGATTTTAGCACATTTGTGCTTGTATCCAACCTTTGTACTCTGAATTGAGTGGATCCCTGTGAGGTAGCTAACACTTGGTATTCAGAGCCAGAAATTTTCCCCACCACCACCACCGATACGGCGATGGAGCCGGCCACCATGAGCAATCTGAAGGAGCTCCGGGAGGAACTACGGGAGAGCATCAAGGAGGCTGTCGCGGAGGCGTTCGGCAACCGGAAGCCGGCGCTCGAGCAGGCGACCACCCCGGCTGCTTCGCAGTTGCTCTACACCGGCGCACCTGCTTCGCCCCCGACCATCGTCGGCGTTGTCCCCGTGCTCGCTGCCTCGGATGCAAGCGCCAAGCCCCTCGACATTGATGCCACGGGCGTCGTTCCACCGACGCCCACAACCTGCTCGACAGAATGCCCGAGCCGAGACGCGACCGCATCGCCGTCTGTGTTCACCCTGGACACGACACCTACGTCGGCCACGGCCACCGTTGACGTCACTCCCGTGCTCGCTGCTTCCGTGGTCACCAACGACTTCGCCACGCCATCAACGCTGCTGCAAGCAGCAGCACCGACGCTCATCCATGATCTCAAGGTGCTACGACCAATGCCATGGCCGTCATTCAAGTATCATTCGGAAGCAGTTTGTCCGGAGGAACCATCTTCAGATAGTATTGAAATGAATACAGGACTACTGGCAGATGGACGGGATAAACAAACCAACTCAGTTTACGATCCACTGCAGGAAACTGAAGAAAGGTCATTTCTGAAAGTTCTGCAACGAACTAGGATACCTCCAAATAAAGTTATGAAGATTTTTAGGAGAATGAGAGGCAGCTTTGGAAGCATACCATTCAAGAAAAAATATGGGATCAATTTACTTTGTGCAGAACAACATAGAAAAGAGAACTCAGATGTGGGAAGAACGTTGGTGTACTTCAAAGAAAAGGAGCTTCAGAATCTAGGTTTTCTACACATGAAGCAAACAGATGAAGACAACATAGTTCGGATTGTTTTCCGGACTGATGCGAGGTCGAGGATGGATTATAAGATTTTTGGAGATTTCCTGTTGTTTGATACTACCTATACCACAGATAGGCATAACATGCTATTTGCTCCTAGTATTGGAATAAATAACCATGGGAGAGCCCTCTCGTTAGGATGGACCTTGTTACGGTATGAGAATGCTGAAACTTACAAATGGATGTTCGAAACACTTTTGCATGTGATAGGAAAAAAAATGCCAGTATCGGTCATGCCACAAGTAAGGCACGGGTTGTGCAAATGGGATGTACTGGAAAAGGCACAGCAAAATATTTCAGCCTTCATGGCAGAAAGTGGCAACATAAAAGCAGACCTCGATAGCTTGGTTGACAACTCACTGACAGCAACAGAATTTGAAGAAGTGATGAACTTATTATTCAGAAACTCTGTGCTTTCTATTGACAGAATAGAGAGGTTCATCGAAAGGTATGAGGAGATACATAAGAATATAATTCAAACAGATGAAGAAGATAGACTCCAAACTGGAACTCTACCCTCATGCTTTTCATTGCAGCTAATAGAAAAGCATGCAGCTAATATTTACACGAGGCAAATATTTCTGAAAGTACAGAGAGAACTTCTCCACTCTGCCGCTTTCAACATGCAGGAGGTCCAAAGAGGGGCGGTGTACCAACTGAACAAGGTTTTCAACTATGAGAATCCAGAGTTTGATCGAAATAACTTTGAAGTGCAGGTGGAATCTGGCACCGATGCATTCAAATGCCGGTGCGCAAAGTTTACCGGGGATGGAATACTGTGCTGCCACATATTCAGACTTTTCACACGTTCGGACCCAACTCCTCTCTTTGCTCCACAAGCTAATCTCTCTCTCCCCTATCGTGTTGGGGATTTGGATCTAGTCCCCTCTGCCACGCGTCGGCAGATATCGCCGAGCCCTGGTGCTGATATCTACAAGTTGGTAATTGTAGACATGGTTACTGAATTGGACAAGGCAGAAGCAAGAAATGCAGAGAACTCCACAGAACAGAGAGAGGCATACACTGTAGTTGACGATGAAGGTTCCCCTGTACCAAAGTTGCCTAGTGGAAAGGAACCTGTTGGCAAGCAATCAATGATAGAAAGAAGACTGCAACCAGCCGGTGATAATTATCAGGAACCTGTTGTCAAACAATCAAAGACAGAAGGAACACTACAACCAGCTGGTGATATCAGTTGTCCATTGCCTACACTTGACTTTTGCAGGGAGAAAAATTCACACGAAATTGTTATGCTGCCTTGCTTCCTTTCTGAACCAATATCATTAGAGCTTCATGATTTCGATGCCACTTCGTTTGCTAGTGTGGTTCTCCTCTTTGGGCATCACCAATGGTTTCTCTGGACTACAGACACTACGATGCTTTATACCCTGGAGTCGATGGACTACTCTCTGGCTGCAAAGTTTTCTGTATTTCATCAGCGAATATTGATAGGTTTTCGGATGGCTAGCTCAATTCCAGATCAATTCTCTGTTTTTGCCATGACAAGAAGCTGCTCTCTTGAACTACTCCCAGCTCTTGGGGTGTGCAGAGCTGTGCATTATGAACTGGTATTGTCTGTAGGTATTCAGCTGAATCTCTCTCAGTTGCAGCCTGATGATTATACCAGCTGGTGTTTCTTTCATTGGCCTCAGTCTAGCTCTCTCTTTACCACCATTATTAATGTGACGAAGTGTGTCATGGGCACCTCCAACCTGGGAATGATATGGGATCAAGGTGGACTGTTATTGGGTGTGCCATATGTTTTGGTCAGTGTACAAGCTCCACTTTCAGGAGGGCGGCCGGGCATGTATGCGCTCATAACGGCTAACATCAAGGGAACTGCCGTTGGTTTGGCACAAGGTGGAAATGACATTGCTATTTACTTTGCACTCGTATCTTGGGACCCTGGTGGTATCACGCATGACCCAGAGAAGACCAGAAACTGGCTTGAGGGCAAGCCAGTTCTTAAGGAAGGGGGGGTGTCAGCAACCATCCTCCTGCCAGGGCTATGGGCCAGCTATCATGGACCAACCGTCAGGGGCTGAGCCCGCTGGACACTCAGGAACCAAAGCCGAGCAGAGCGACTACATATACGCAAGGAGAGCTGCGAGCAAGGGATCCGGGCATGGATCACGAACCTGAACGGCGGCGGCTTCCTTCTCCCACCCCAGGCTCTCCTCTCAATCTCCTTCTTGCTGTTGATTTTAGCACATTTGTGCTTGTATCCAACCTTTGTACTTTGAATTGAGTGGATCCCTGTGAGGTAGCTAACACTTGGTATTCAGAGCCAGAAATTTTCCCCACCACCACCACCGATCCGGCGATGGAGCCGACCACCATGAGCAATCTGAAGGAGCTCCGGGAGGAACTACGGGAGAGCATCAAGGAGGCTGTCACGGAGGCGTTCGGCAACCAGAAGCCGGCGCTCGAGCAGGCGACCACCCCAGCTGCTTCGCAGTTGCTCTCCACCGATGCACCTGCTTCGCCCCCGACCATCGTCGGTGTTGTCCCCGAGCTCGCTGCCTCGGATGCAAGCGTCAAGCCCCTCGACATTGATGCCACGGGCGTCGTTCCACCGACGCCCAAAACCTGCTCGACGGAATGCCCGAGCCGAGACGCGACCGCATCGCCGTCTGTGTTCACCCTGGACACGAAACCTACGTCGGCCACGGCCACCGTTGACGTCACTCCCGTGCTCGCTGCTTCCGTTGTCACCGACGACTTCGCCACGCCATCAAGGCTGCTGCAAGCAGCAGCACCGACGCTCATCCATGAGCTCAAGGTGCTACGACCAATGCCATGGCCGTCATTCAAGTATCATTCGGAAGCAGTTTGTCCGGAGGAACCATCTTCAGATAGTATTGAAATGAATACAGGACTACTGGCAGATGGACAGGATAAACAAACCAACTCAGTTTACGATCCACTGCAGGAAACTGAAGAAAGGTCATTTCTGAAAGTTCTGCAACGAACTAGGATACCTCCAAATAAAGTTATGAAGATTTTTAGGAGAATGAGAGGCAGCTTTGGAAGCATACCATTCAAGAAAAAATATGGGATCAATTTACTTTGTGCAGAACAACATAGAAAAGAGAACTCAGATGTGGGAAGAACGTTGGTGTACTTCAAAGAAAAGGAGCTTTAGAATCCAGGTTTTCTACACATGAAGCAAACAGATGAAGACAACATAGTTCGGATTGTTTTCTGGACTGATGCGAGGTCGAGGATGGATTATAAGATTTTTGGAGATTTCCTATTGTTTGATACTACCTATACCACAGATAGGCATAACATGCTATTTGCTCCTAGTATTGGAATAAATAACCATGGGAGAGCCCTCTGGTTAGGATGCACCTTGTTACGGTATGAGAATGCTGAAACTTACAAATGGATGTTCGAAACACTTTTGCATGTGATAGGAAAAAAAATGCCAGTATCGGTCATGCCACAAGTAAGGCACGGGTTGTGCAAATGGGATGTACTGGAAAAGGCACAGCAAAATATTTCAGCCTTCATGGCAGAAAGTGGCAACATAAAAGCAGACCTCGATAGCTTGGTTGACAACTCACTGACAGCAACAAAATTTGAAGAAGTGATGAACTTATTATTCAGAAACTCTGTGCTTTCTATTGACAGAATAGAGAAGTTCATCGAAAGGTATGAGGAGATACATAAGAATATAATTCAAACAGATGAAGAAGATAGACTCCAAACTGGAACTCTACCCTCATGCTTTTCATTGCAGCTAATAGAAAAGCATGCATCTAATATTTACACGAGGCAAATATTTCTGAAAGTACAGAGAGAACTTCTCCACTCTGCCGCTTTCAACATGCAGGAGGTCCAAAGAGGGGCGGTGTACCAACTGAACAAGGTTTTCAACTATGAGAATCCAGAGTTTGATCGAAATAACTTTGAAGTGCAGGTGGAATCTGGCACCGATGCATTCAAATGCCGGTGCGCAAAGTTTACCGGGGATGGAATACTGTGCTGCCACATATTCAGACTTTTCACACGTTCGGACCCAACTCCTCTCTTTGCTCCACAAGCTAATCTCTCTCTCCCCTATCGTGTTGGGGATTTGGATCTAGTCCCCTCTGCCACGCGTCGGCGGATATCGCCGAGCCCTGGTGCTGATATCTACAAGTTGGTAATTGTAGACATGGTTACAGAATTGGACAAGGCAAAAGTAAGAAATGCAGAGAACTCCACAGAACAGAGAGAGGCATACACTGTAGTTGATGATGAAGGTTCCCCTGTACCAAAGTTGCCTAGTGGAAAGGAACCTGTTGGCAAGCAATCAATGATAGAAGGAAGACTGCAACCAGCCGGTGATAATTATCAGGAACCTGTTGTCAAACAATCAAAGACAGAAGGAACACTACAACCAGCTGGTGATATCAGTTGTCCATTGCCTACACTTGACTTTTGCAGGGAGAAAAATTCACACGAAATTGTTATGCTGCCTTGCTTCCTTTCTGAACCAATATCATTAGAGCTTCATGATTTCGATGCCACTTCGTTTGCTAGTGTGGTTCTCCTCTTTGGGCATCACCAATGGTTTCTCTGGACTACAGACACTACGACGCTTTATACCCTGGAGTCGATGGACTACTCTCTGGCTGCAAAGTTTTTTGTATTTCATTAGCGAATATTGATAGGTTTTCGGATGGCTAGCTCAACTCCAGATCAATTCTCTGTTTTTGCCATGACAAGAAGCTGCTCTCTTGAACTACTCCCAGCTCTTGGGGTGTGCAGAGCTGTGCATTATGAACTGGTATTGTCTGTAGGTATTCAGGTGAATCTCTCTCAGTTGCAGCCTGATGATTATACCAGCTGGTGTTTCTTTCATTGGCCTTAGTCTAGCTCTCTCTTTACCACCATTATTAATGTGACGAAGTTTGTCATGGGCACCTCCAACCTGGGAATGATATGGGATCCAGGTGGACTGTTATTGGGTGTGCCATATGTTTTGGTCAGTGTACAAGCTCCACTTTCAGGAGGGCGGCCGGGCATGTATGCGCTCATAACGGCTACCATCAAGGGAACTGCCGTTGGTTTGGCACAAGGTGGAAATGACATTGCTATTTACTTTGCACTCGTATCTTGGGACCCTGGTGGTATCACGCATGACCCAGAGAAGACCAGAAACTGGCTTGAGGGCAAGCCAGTTCTTAAGGAAGGGGGAGTGTCAGCAACCATCCTCCTGCCAGGGCTATGGGCCAGCTATCATGGACCAACCGTCAGGGGCTGAGCCCGCTGGACACTCAGGAACCAAAGCCGAGCAGAGCGACTACATATACGCAAGGAGAGCTGCGAGCAAGGGATCCGGGCGTGGATCACGAACCTGAACGGCGGCGGCTTCCTTCTCCCACCCCAGGCTCTCCTCTCAATCTCCTTCTTGCTGTTGATTTTAGCACATTTGTGCTTGTATCCAACCTTTGTACTTTGAATTGAGTGGATCCCTGTGAGGTAGCTAACACTTGGTATTCAGAGCCAGAAATTTTCCCCACCACCACCACCGATCCGGCGATGGAGCCGGCCACCATGAGCAATCTGAAGGAGCTCCGGGAGGAACTACGGGAGAGCATCAAGGAGGCTGTCACGGAGGCATTCGGCAACCAGAAGCTGGCGCTCGAGCAGGCGACCACCCCGGCTGCTTCGCAGTTGCTCTCCACCGACGCACCTGTTTCGCCCCCGACCATCGTCGGCGTTGTCCCCGTGCTCGCTGCCTCGGATGCAAGCGCCAAGCCCCTCGACATTGATGCCACGGGCGTCGTTCCACCGACGCCCACAACCTGCTCGACGGAATGCCCGAGCCGAGACGTGACCGCATCGCCGTCTGTGTTCACCCTGGACACGACACCTACGTCGGCCACGGCCACCGTTGACGTCACTCCCGTGCTCGCTGCTTCCGTTGTCACCGACGACTTCGCCACGCCATCAAGGCTGCTGCAAGCAGCAGCACCGACGCTCATCCATGAGCTCAAGGTGCTACGACCAATGCCATGGCCGTCATTCAAGTATCATTCGGAAGCAGCTTGTCCGGAGGAACCATCTTCAGATAGTATTGAAATGAATACAGGACTATTGGCAGATGGACAGGATAAACAAACCAACTCAGTTTACGATCCACTGCAGGAAACTGAAGAAAGGTCATTTCTGAAAGTTCTGCAACGAACTAGGATACCTCCAAATAAAGTTATGAAGATTTTTAGGAGAATGAGAGGCAGCTTTGGAAGCATACCATTCAAGAAAAAATATGGGATCAATTTACTTTGTGCAGAACAACATAGAAAAGAGAACTCAGATGTGGGAAGAACGTTGGTGTACTTCAAAGAAAAGGAGCTTTAGAATCCAGATTTTCTACACATGAAGCAAACAGATGAAGACAACATAGTTCGGATTGTTTTCTGGACTGATGCGAGGTCGAGGATGGATTATAAGATTTTTGGAGATTTCCTGTTGTTTGATACTACCTATACCACAGATAGGCATAACATGCTATTTGATCCTAGTATTGGAATAAATAACCATGGGAGAGCCCTCTGGTTAGGATGCACCTTGTTACGGTATGAGAATGCTGAAACTTACAAATGGATGTTCGAAACACTTTTGCATGTGATAGGAAAAAAAATGCCAGTATCGGGCATGCCACAAGTAAGGCACGGATTGTGCAAATGGGATGTACTGGAAAAGGCACAGCAAAATATTTCAGCCTTCATGGCAGAAAGTGGCAACATAAAAGCAGACCTCGATAGCTTCGTTGACAACTCACTGACAGCAGCAGAATTTGAAGAAGTGATGAACTTATTATTCAGAAACTCTGTGCTTTCTATTGACAGAATAGAGAAGTTCATCGAAAGGTATGAGGAGATACATAAGAATATAATTCAAACAGATGAAGAAGATAGACTCCAAACTGGAACTCTACCCTCTTGCTTTTCATTGCAGCTAATAGAAAAGCATGCAGCTAATATTTACCCGAGGCAAATATTTCTGAAAGTACAGAGAGAACTTATCCACTCTGCCGCTTTCAACATGCAGGAGGTCCAAAGAGGGGCGGTGTACCAACTGAACAAGGTTTTCAACTATGAGAATCCAGAGTTTGATCGAAATAACTTTGAAGTGCAGGTGGAATCTGGCACCGATGCATTCAAATGCCGGTGCGCAAAGTTTACCGGGGATGGAATACTGTGCTGCCACATATTCAGACTTTTCACACGTTCGGACCCAACTCCTCTCTTTGCTCCACAAGCTAATCTCTCTCTCCCCTATCGTGTTGGGGATTTGGATCTAGTCCCCTCTGCCATGCGTCGGCGGATATCGCCGAGCCCTGGTGCTGATATCTACAAGTTGGTAATTGTAGACATGGTTATAGAATTGGACAAGGCAGAAGTAAGAAATGCAGAGAACTCCACAGAACAGAGAGAGGCATACACTGTAGTTGACGATGAAGGTTCCCCTGTACCGAAGTTGCCTAGTGGAAAGGAACCTGTTGGCAAGCAATCAATGATAGAAGGAAGACTGCAACCAGCCGGTGATAATTATCAGGAACCTGTTGTCAAACAATCAAAGACAGAAGGAACACTACAACCAGCTGGTGATATCAGTTGTCCATTGCCTACACTTGACTTTTGCAGGGAGAAAAATTCACACGAAATTGTTATGCTACCTTGCTTCCTTTCTGAACCAATATCATTAGAGCTTCATGATTTCGGTGCCACTTCGTTTGCTAGTGTGGTTCTCCTCTTTGGGCATCACCAATGGTTTCTCTGGACTACAGACACTACGACGCTTTATACCCTGGAGTCGATGGACTACTCTCTGGCTGCAAAGTTTTCTGTATTTCATCAGAGAATATTGATAGGTTTTCGGATGGCTAGCTCAACTCCAGATCAATTCTCTGTTTTTGCCATGACAAGAAGCTGCTCTCTTGAACTACTCCCAGCTCTTGGGGTGTGCAGAGCTGTGCATTATGAACTGGTATTGTCTGTAGGTATTCAGCTGAATCTCTCTCAGTTGCAGCCTGATGATTATACCAGCTGGTGTTTCTTTCATTGGCCTCCGTCTAGCTCTCTCTTTACCACCATTATTAATGTGATGAAGTGTGTCATGGGCACCTCCAACCTGGGAATGATATGGGATCCAGGTGGACTGTTATTGGTTGTGCCATATGTTTCGGTCAGTGTACAAGCTCCACTTTCAGGAGGGCGGCCGGGCATGTATGCGCTCATAACGGCTACCATCAAGGGAACTGCCGTTGGTTTGGCACAAGGTGGAAATGACATTGCTATTTACTTTGCACTCGTATCTTGGGACCCTGGTGGTATCACGCATGACCCAGAGAAGACCAGAAACTGGCTTGAGGGCAAGCCAGTTCTTAAGGAAGGGGGGGTGTCAGCAACCATCCTCCTGCCAGGGCTATGGGCCAGCTATCATGGACCAACCGTCAGGGGCTGAGCCCGCTGGACACTCAGGAACCAAAGCCGAGCAGAGCGACTACATATACGCAAGGAGAGCTGCGAGCAAGGGATCCGGGCATGGATCACGAACCTGAACGGCGGCGGCTTCCTTCTCCCACCCCAGGCTCTCCTCTCAATCTCGTTCTTGCTGTTGATTTTAGCACATTTGTGCTTGTATCCAACCTTTGTACTCTGAATTGAGTGGATCCCTGTGAGGTAGCTAACACTTGGTATTCAGAGCCAGAAATTTTCCCCACCACCACCACCGATCCGGCGATGGAGCCGGCCACCATGAGCAATCTGAAGGAGCTCTGGGAGGAACTACGGGAGAGCATCAAGGAGGCTGTCGCGGAGGCGTTCGGCAACCGGAAGCCGGCGCTCGAGCAGGCGACCACCGCGGCTGCTTCGCAGTTGCTCCCCACCGACGCACCTGCTTCGCCCCCGACCATCGTCGGCGTTGTCCCCGTGCTCGCTGCCTCGGATGCAAGCGCCAAGCCCCTCGACATTGATGCCACGGGCGTCGTTCCACCGACGCCCACAACCTGCTCGACGGAATGCCTGAGCCGAGACGCGACCGCATCGCCGTCTGTGTTCACCCTGGACACGACACCTACGTCGGCCACGGCCACCGTTGACGTCACTCCCGTGCTCGCTGCTTCCGTGGTCACCGACGACTTCGCCACGCCATCAAGGCTGCTGCAAGCAGCAGCACCGACGCTCATCCATGAGCTCAAGGTGCTACGACCAATGCCATGGCCGTCATTCAAGTATCATTCGGAAGCAGCTTGTCCGGAGGAACCATCTTCAGATAGTATTGAAATGAATACAGGACTATTGGCAGATGGACAGGATAAACAAACCAACTCAGTTTACGATCCACTGCAGGAAACTGAAGAAAGGTCATTTCTGAAAGTTCTGCAACGAACTAGGATACCTCCAAATAAAGTTATGAAGATTTTTAGGAGAATGAGAGGCAGCTTTGGAAGCATACCATTCAAGAAAAAATATGGGATCAATTTACTTTGTGCAGAACAACATAGAAAAGAGAACTCAGATGTGGGAAGAACGTTGGTGTACTTCAAAGAAAAGGAGCTTTAGAATCCAGATTTTCTACACATGAAGCAAACAGATGAAGACAACATAGTTCGGATTGTTTTCTGGACTGATGCGAGGTCGAGGATGGATTATAAGATTTTTGGAGATTTCCTGTTGTTTGATACTACCTATACCACAGATAGGCATAACATGCTATTTGATCCTAGTATTGGAATAAATAACCATGGGAGAGCCCTCTGGTTAGGATGCACCTTGTTACGGTATGAGAATGCTGAAACTTACAAATGGATGTTCGAAACACTTTTGCATGTGATAGGAAAAAAAATGCCAGTATCGGGCATGCCACAAGTAAGGCACGGATTGTGCAAATGGGATGTACTGGAAAAGGCACAGCAAAATATTTCAGCCTTCATGGCAGAAAGTGGCAACATAAAAGCAGACCTCGATAGCTTCGTTGACAACTCACTGACAGCAGCAGAATTTGAAGAAGTGATGAACTTATTATTCAGAAACTCTGTGCTTTCTATTGACAGAATAGAGAAGTTCATCGAAAGGTATGAGGAGATACATAAGAATATAATTCAAACAGATGAAGAAGATAGACTCCAAACTGGAACTCTACCCTCTTGCTTTTCATTGCAGCTAATAGAAAAGCATGCAGCTAATATTTACCCGAGGCAAATATTTCTGAAAGTACAGAGAGAACTTATCCACTCTGCCGCTTTCAACATGCAGGAGGTCCAAAGAGGGGCGGTGTACCAACTGAACAAGGTTTTCAACTATGAGAATCCAGAGTTTGATCGAAATAACTTTGAAGTGCAGGTGGAATCTGGCACCGATGCATTCAAATGCCGGTGCGCAAAGTTTACCGGGGATGGAATACTGTGCTGCCACATATTCAGACTTTTCACACGTTCGGACCCAACTCCTCTCTTTGCTCCACAAGCTAATCTCTCTCTCCCCTATCGTGTTGGGGATTTGGATCTAGTCCCCTTTGACACGCGTCAGCGGATATCGCCGAGCCCTGGTGCTGATATCTACAAGTTGGTAATTGTAGACATGGTTACAGAATTGGACAAGGCAGAAGTAAGAAATGCAGAGAACTCCACAGAACAGAGAGAGGCATACACTGTAGTTGACGATGAAGGTTCCCCTGTACCAAAGTTGCCTAGTGGAAAGGAACCTGTTGGCAAGCAATCAATGATAGAAGGAAGACTGCAACCAGCCGGTGATAATTAT